>CAXAQZ010000949.1:47500-55000 GCA_963971145.1 Sussaba pulchella
CAAAATATAGATTAAAAAATTGAAAAAACAATTAGAGCATACTCTTTGACCGTAATTATTTTGTTCAACGGTAAATGGCGGGAATAACTGATACTTGATTTCGTTGAAGAAATGTTTCTTCTGTGATATAAGTTTTGGCATGAATGGATTAACGAGATTTCGACTGTCCCTATCTAAAATTTTCGTAAAAATTAATTCGAGCTAAAAAAATCTTCTTTTAATTTGCATAAAGTCCGGAGAATCGTTGAATATTATGAGGATTCTGATAATTTCTAACGGCCCGATGAGATGCACGTTAAAAATATAGATTAAAAAATTGAAAAAACAATTAGAGCATACTCTTTGACCGTAAATATTTTGTTCAACGGTAAATGGCGGGAATAACTGATACTTGATTTCGTTGAAGCAATTTTCCTTCTGTGATATAAAATTTTATATGAATGGATTAACGAGATTCCCACTGTCCTTATCTAAAATTTTCGTGAAAATTAATTCGAGCAAAAAAATCTTTTTCTAATTTGCATTAAGTCCGGAGAATCGTTAAATATTACGAAGATTTTAACAACGATGCGATGCACGTTGAAAATATAGATTAAAAAATTAAAAAACTAATTCGCATAATCTTTGACCTTAAATATTTTGTTCAACGGTAAATGGCGGAAATAACTGATACTTGATTTTGTTGAAGGAATGTTTTATCTGTGATATTATATTTTGCATAAATGGATTAACAAGATTCCCACTGTACCTATCTAAAATTTTCGTAAAAATTTATTCGAGCAAAAAAATTTATTTCTAATTTGCATAAAGTCCGGAGAATCGTTGAATATTACGAAGATTCTGACGACTTTTAACGGCCCAATGCGATGCACGTGGAAATTTAAAAAATTTTCAAATAGGGATTCGTCTACTCTTCGAACCGAAATAATTGATACGAGGATAAACGCCGGGAATAACGAATGCTCGATTGAGTTAGAAGAATGCTCGTTGATTAACAAGATTCGGACCGTCCCTATAAAAGAAATTCGTGAAACCATAAACGGTCTACTTATCGACCAAACAAGATTTGCGATCGGTCTACGTGTGAATTTTAAATTCCTCTTTCGTTTTTCAGTACTAATTTTTTTTCATCAACTCATTAGAATAAATTTTAGGCCAAAATGGTTTTCGCGTTTCATGAAAAATTTTTTTTTTTTTTTCGAATTTCAGAAAAACCGATCGGTCTACGCCTGGAATAATTTTAATGTTCTTATTATTTTACAAACGAATTTTTTTTTTTTTTGGGTTTAAGAAAAAGCGGTCGATCTACGGGTGAAAAATTAAGGTTTATTCATTTCATTCCGATAGAAAAATAATTTGAAAAAAAAAATTTTTAAGCACGTTTTGATATTGATTGTTACGTTAATGCGATAAGAAGAAAGTTATGTTCTTTTACTTTTCGAAAAAGCGATCGGTCTACGCGTCGAACAACCCTGGTCGCGGTCGGTCTGCGGATGGATTATTTCCGAGTGCGATCGGTCTACGCGTCAACTCAATGTACATGCGATCGGTCTACGCAACGAACAACTCTGCCCGCGGTCGGTCTACGCGTGGATTTGAAATTCCTCTTTCGTTTTTCGATACCAATTTCTTTCATCAATTTATTAGAACAAATTTAAGGTAAAATTAATTTTCGCGTTTCATGAAAAAAAAAATTTTTTTTTTCGAATTTCAAAAAAACCGATCGGTCTACCCCTGGAATAATTTTAATGTTCTTATTATTTTACAACCAAATTTTTTTATTTCTTTTCGGGTTTAAGAAAAAGCGGTCGATCTACGGGTAAAAATTTAAGGTTTATTCATTTCATTCCGATGGAAAAATAATTTGAAAAAAAAAATTTTTAAGCACGTTTTGATATTGATTGTTACGTTAATGCGATAAGAAGGAAGTTATGTTCTTTTACTTTTCGAGAAAGCGAGTTTTTCGATACCAATTTTTTTTCATCAATTTATTAGAATAAATTTTTGGTCAAAATGGTTTTCGCGTTTCATGAAGAAAATTTTTTTTCTTTCGAATTTCAGAAAAACCGATCGGTCTACGCCTGGAATAATTTTCATGTTCTTATTATTTTACAAACGAAATTTTTTTTTTTTTTTTGGTTTCAAGAAAAAGCGGTCGATCTACGGGTAAAAAATGAAGGTTTATTTATTTCATTTCGATGAAAAAACAATTTGGAAAAAAAAAATTTTTTAACCACGTTTTGATATTGATTGTTACATTAATACGATAAGAAGAAAGTTATTTTCTTTTACTCTTCGAAAAAGCGATCGGTCTACGCGTCGAGCAACTCTGGTCGCGGTCGGTCTACGCGTGGATTATTCCCGAGTGCGATCGGTCTACGCGTCAACTCAATGTACATGCGATCGGTCTACGCGTCGAACAACTCTGGTCGCGGTCGGTCTACGCGTGGATTATTTCCGAGTGCGGTCGGTCTACGCGTCAACTCAATATACATGCGATCGGTCTACGTGTGGATTTTAAATTCCTCTTTCGTTTTTCGATATCAATTTTTTTCATCAATTCATTAGAATAAATTTTAGGTCAAATTGGTTTTCGCGTTTCATGAAAAATTTTTTTCTTCATTTTTGAATTTAAAAAAAACCGATCGGTCTACGCCTGGAATCATTTTAATATTCTTATTATTTTACAACCGAATTTTTTTTTTTTTTTTGGGTTCAAGAAAAAAAGGTCGATCTACGGGTAAAAATTTAAGGTTTATTCATTTCATTCCGATGGAAAATAATTTAAAAAAAAAAATTTTTAAGCACGTTTTGATATTGATTATTACGTTAATGCGATAAGAAGAAAGTTATGTTCTTTTACTTTTCGAGAATGCGATCGGTCTACGCGTCGAACAACTCTGGTCGCGGTCGGTCTACGCGTGGATTATTTCCGAGGGCGATCGGTCTACGCGTCAACTCAATGTACATGCGATCGGTCTACGCGTCGAACAACTCTGGTTGCGGTCGGTCTACGCGTGGATTATTCCGGAGTGCGGTCGGTCTACGCGTCAACTCAATGTACATGCGATCGGTCTACGTGTGGATTTTAAAATCCTCTTTCGTTTTTCGATACCAATTTTTTTTTATCAATTTATTAGAATAAATTTTAGGTCAAAATGGTTTTCGCGTTTCATGAAAGAAATTTTTTTTTTTTTCGAATTTCAGAAAAACCGATCGGTCTACGCCTGGAATAATTTTAATGTTCTTATTATTTTACAAACGAATTTTTTTTTTTTTTCTTTGGTTTCAAGAAAAAGCGGTCGATCTACGGTCGAAAAATGAAGGTTTATTTATTTCATTTCGATGAAAAAATAATTTGAAAAAAAATTTTTTAACCACGTTTTGATATTGATTGTTACGTTAATGCGATAAGAAGAAAGTTATGTTTTTTTACTTTTCGAGAAAGCGATCGGTCTACGCGTCGAACAACTCTGGTCGCGGTCGGTCTACGCGTGGATTATTCCCGAGTGCGATCGGTCTACGCGTCAACTCAATGTACATGCGATCGGTTTACGCGTCGAACAACTCTGGTCGCGGTCGGTCTACGCGTGGATTATTTCCGAGTGCGGTCGGTCTACGCGTCAACTCAATATACATGCGATCGGTCTACGTGTGGATTTTAAATTCCTCTTTCGTTTTTCGATATCAATTTTTTTCATCAATTCATTAGAATAAATTTTAGGTCAAATTTTTTTTCGCGTTTCATGAAAAAATTTTTTCTTCATTTTCGAATTTCAAAAAAACCGATCGGTCTACGCCTGGAATCATTTTAATGTTCTTATTATTTTACAACCGAATTTTTTTTTTTTTTTTTGGGTTCAAGAAAAAAAGGTCGATCTACGGGTAAAAATTTAAGGTTTATTCATTTCATTCCGATGGAAAAATAATTAAAAAAAAAAAATTTTTAAGCACGTTTCGATATTGATCGTTACGTTAATGCGATAAGAAGAAAGTTATGTTCTTTTACTTTTCGAGAATGCGATCGGTCTACGCGTCGAACAACTCTGGTCGCGGTCGGTCTACGAGTGGATTATTTCCGAGGGCGATCGGTCTACGCGTCAACCCAATGTACATGCGATCGGTCTACGCGTCGAACAACTCTGGTCGCGGTCGGTCTACGCGTGGATTATTCCCGAGTGCGGTCGGTCTACGCGTAAACTCAATGTACACGCGATCGGTCTACGTGTGGATTTTAAAATCCTCTTTCGTTTTTCGATACCAATTTTTTTTCATTAATTTATTAGAATAAATTTTAGGTCAAAATGGTTTTCGCGTTTCATGAAAGAAATTTTTTTTTTTTTCGAATTTCAGAAAAACCGATCGGTCTACGCCTGGAATAATTTTAATGTTCTTATTATTTTACAAACGAATTTTTTTTTTTTTTTGTTTGGTTTCAAGAAAAAGCGGTCGATCTACGGTCGAAAAATGAAGGTTTATTTATTTCATTTCGATGAAAAAATAATTTTTAAAAAAACTTTTTGACCACGTTTAGATATTGATTGTTACGTTAATGCGATAAGAAGAAAGTTATGTTTTTTTACTTTTCGAGAAAGCGATCGGTCTACGCGTCGAACAACTCTGGTCGCGGTCGGTCTACGCGTGGATTATTTCCGAGGGCGATCGGTCTACGCGTCAACCCAATGTACATGCGATCGGTCTACGCGTCGAACAACCCTGGTCGCGGTCGGTCTACGCGTGGATTATTCCCGAGTGCGGTCGGTCTACGCGTAAACTCAATGTACATGCGATCGGTCTACGTGTGGATTTTAAAATCCTCTTTCGTTTTTCGATACCAATTTTTTTCATCAATTTATTAGAATAAATTTTAGGTCAAAATGGTTTTCGCGTTTCATGAAAAAAATTTTTTTTTTTTTCGAATTTCAGAAAAACCGATCGGTCTACGCCTGGAATAATTTTAATGTTCTTATTATTTTACAAACGAATTTTTTTTTTTTTTTTTTTGGTTTCAAGAAAAAGCGGTCGATCTACGGTCGAAAAATGAAGTTTTATTTATTTCATTTCGATGAAAAAATTATTTGAAAAAAAATTTTTTAACCACGTTTTGATATTGATTGTCACGTTAATGCGATAAGAAGAAAGTTATGTTTTTTTACTTTTCGAGAAAGCGATCGGTCTACGCGTCGAACAACTCTGGTCGCGGTCGGTCTACGCGTGGATTATTCCCGAGTGCGATCGGTCTACGCGTCAACTCAATGTACATGCGATCGGTCTACGCGTCGAACAACTCTGGTCGCGGTCGGCCTACGCGTGGATTATTTCCGAGTGCGGTCGGTCTACGCGTCAACTCAATATACATGCGATCGGTCTACGTGTGGATTTTAAATTCCTCTTTCCTTTTTCGATATCAATTTTTTTCATCAATTCATTAGAATAAATTTTAGGTCAAATTTTTTTTCGCGTTTCATGAAAAATTTTTTTCTTCATTTTCGAATTTCAAAAAAACCGATCGGTCTACGCCTGGAATCATTTTAATGTTCTTATTATTTTACAACCGAATTTTTTTTTTTTTTTTGGGTTTAAGAAAAAAAGGTCGATCCACGGGTAAAAATTTAAGGTTTATTCATTTCATTCCGATGGAAAAATAATTTAAAAAAAAAAATTTTTAAGCACGTTTTGATATTGATCGTTACGTTAATGCGATAAGAAGAAAGTTATGTTCTTTTACTTTTCGAGAATGCGATCGGTCTACGCGTCGAACACCTCTGGTCGCGGTCGGTCTACGCGTGGATTATTTCCGAGGGCGATCGGTCTACGCGTCAACCCAATGAACATGCGATCGGTCTACGCGTCGAACAACTCTGGTCGCGGTCGGTCTACGCGTGGATTATTCCCGAGTGCGGTCGGTCTACGCGTCAACTCAATGTACATGCGATCGGTCTACGTGTGGATTTTAAAATCCTCTTTCGTTTTTCGATACCAATTTTTTTTCATCAATTTATTAGAATAAATTTTAGGTCAAAGTGGTTTTCGCGTTTCATGAAAGAAATTTTTTTTTTTTTCGAATTTCAGAAAAACCGATCGGTCTACGCCTGGAATAATTTTAATGTTCTTATTATTTTACAAACGAATTTTTTTTTTTTTTTTTTGGTTTCAAGAAAAAGCGGTCGATCTACGGTCGAAAAATGAAGGTTTATTTATTTCATTTCGATGAAAAAATTATTTGAAAAAAAATTTTTTAACCACGTTTTGATATTGATTGTTACGTTAGTGCGATAAGAAGAAAGTTATGTTTTTTTACTTTTCGAGAAAGCGATCGGTCTACGCGTCGAACAACTCTGGTCGCGGTCGGTCTACGCGTGGATTATTCCCGAGTGCGATCGGTCTACGCGTCAACTCAATGTACATGCGATCGGTCTACGCGTCGAACAACTCTGGTCGCGGTCGGTCTACGCGTGGATTATTTCCGAGTGCGGTCGGTCTACGCGTCAACTTAATATACATGCAATCGGTCTACGTGTGGATTTTAAATTCCTCTTTCGTTTTTCGATATCAATTTTTTTCATCAATTCATTAGAATAAATTTTAGGTCAAATTTTTTTTCGCGTTTCATGAAAAATTTTTTTCTTCATTTTCGAATTTCAAAAAAACCGATCGGTCTACGCCTGGAATCATTTTAATGTTCTTATTATTTTACAACCGAATTTTTTTTTTTTTTTTTGGGTTCAAGAAAAAAAGGTCGATCTACGGGTAAAAATTTAAGGTTTATTCATTTCATTCCGATGGAAAAATAATTTAAAAAAAAAAATTTTTAAGCACGTTTTGATATTGATCGTTACGTTAATGCGATAAGAAGAAAGTTATGTTCTTTTACTTTTCGAGAATGCGATCGGTCTACGCGTCGAACAACTCTGGTCGCGGTCGGTCTACGAGTGGATTATTTCCGAGGGCGATCGGTCTACGCGTCAACCCAATGTACATGCGATCGGTCTACGCGTCGAACAACTCTGGTCGCGGTCGGTCTACGCGTGGATTATTCCCGAGTGCGGTCGGTCTACGCGTAAACTCAATGTACATGCGATCGGTCTACGTGTGGATTTTAAAATCCTCTTTCGTTTTTCGATACCAATTTTTTTTCATTAATTTATTAGAATAAATTTTAGGTCAAAATGGTTTTCGCGTTTCATGAAAGAAATTTTTTTTTTTTTCGAATTTCAGAAAAACCGATCGGTCTACGCCTGGAATAATTTTAATGTTCTTATTATTTTACAAACGAATTTTTTTTTTTTTTTGTTTGGTTTTAAGAAAAAGCGGTCGATCTACGGTCGAAAAATGAAGGTTTATTTATTTCATTTCGATGAAAAAATAATTTTTAAAAAAACTTTTTAACCACGTTTCGATATTGATTGTTACGTTAATGCGATAAGAAGAAAGTTATGTTTTTTTACTTTTCGAGAAAGCGATCGGTCTACGCGTCGAACAACTCTGGTCGCGGTCGGT
>CAXAQZ010000949.1:62500-65000 GCA_963971145.1 Sussaba pulchella
CGGAATAAGGATTGGCTCTGAGGAGCGGGGCGCGTCGGGCTTGTTAGGGAAGCGGGTTTGGCTAACGTGCCGGGCCTGGGCGAGGTGAACGATGGAAGTTTCTTCACGGGAATTTTCGTTGCAGATCCGAGCTCGGTCCCGTGCCTTGGCCTCCCGCGGATCTTCCTTGCTGCGAGGCTTCCTTGGCGGTGAAAGCCGTCTTGGTCGTTCTCTTCGGCCGCCATTCAACGCTCAGCTCAGAACTGGCACGGACTAGGGGAATCCGACTGTCTAATTAAAACAAAGCATTGCGATGGCCCTCGCGGGTGTTGACGCAATGTGATTTCTGCCCAGTGCTCTGAATGTCAACGTGAAGAAATTCAAGCAAGCGCGGGATACAATAATTGCCCAAAGAAATTGGCAGAAATGGCAACTAATGGTGACTTCTCATACGTTGAAATGAGAAAGGAACCTCCAAAGGCAGAACATATTAGGCGTCTATACGACGACCTATGGGGCCATGCGGGACCAAACACAACCGCGCCCGAAATCGCAGAACAACGCGATATGGACGAAGTCTTTGGCACGATTACGGTAGACGAAGTCAAAAACCGGATCGCAAAAATTAAGACCAGCTCGGCTCCCGGCTTAGACCGAGTCAAGAAATGCCATCTCACAAAGAGTGGTGTTTCGGAAACTCTGACATTGCTTTATAACATTCTCATGAGAGAAGGCTTCTATCCATCCGCATGGAAGAAGAACAGAACAACCCTCATACCAAAAGAGGGCAAAGACGAAGCAGACGTCAAAAACTGGAGACCAATTACGGTCGGGTCTATAATGGGAAGAATTTTCTCGGCGATAATAGACGCCAAATTGAGAAAGTTCGTACTACAATCACCAAGGCAGAAAGGCTTCACTGCCGAGGATGGTTGTAGTCTTAATATTATATTGCTAAACGAAGCAATATCAGCCGCAAAGGCTGTAAGAGGAGGAGTAGTTTCGATACTTGATGTATCAAAAGCATTTGACACGATACCACACTCGAGCATAAGACCAGGGCTCAGAAGAAAAGGCGTGCCAAGCCTTCTGTGTGATTACATCGCAAGCATGTACAATGGTTGTACAACGCTTATACGAGGAAGCGATGAAGACGTAGAGATTGAACTGAAAAGAGGCGTTAAGCAAGGAGATCCACTCTCTCCGCTTCTGTTCAATCTCGCGATCGACGAACTACTCGAGCAAATCCAAGCTCAAACAAATGGAATAAAGATTGAAGAGACAGGAACGTCGGTGCTAGCGTTCGCTGACGATATTGTACTGCTGGGAGAGAATGATGAAGAAGCCCAGAAACAGTTAGACGTAGTGTCTCGGTTCTTAACAGAACTTGGCATGTCTATATCTGTGGGCAAGTGTGGCTCGTTCAGCATACGTGCCAAGTCTAAGACCTGGTACGTTGCGAACCCGCTACTAAAGATTGGAAACGAGGAAGTTCCGCACACTGGTGTCGAGGACTCACTCCAATACCTCGGAGTTAGAATGGGACCGTGGAGCGGATTGGTAAAGGGATCAGAGTTCCCAGCCATTTCGCAAACGGTCAAAAACGTGAAAAGGCTGAAGCTAAAACCCTATCAGAAGATAGAGTTGCTTCAAGCATATATCATGCCTCGTTTCATATACTCACTCTCCAACAATAGACCAGCGAAAGGCACGCTGAAAATGATTGATCAAGCGATCAGATCATCGGTGAAAGAAATATTACACCTAACAGCCTCAACCGCAACAGGCTTCTTTTACACCTCAAAAGCCAGAGGAGGCTTAGGCCTAATAAAATTTGAACGGACAATCCAACTGTCCGCAATAAACGTGCACCTTAAAGTAAAGGAAAGCACCGACGGAGCACTACAAGATGTAGCTGCCAGAGGAAAGATTGAAGGAGCAGCACGAAAATGTGCGGTCTCGTTGGGTAGTACGCTACCAACGAACAGAGCCGAATACGAAGAACTGAAGAGGAAAACGGCTAAGAGGGAGACGGATGAGTGGGCCGCTCTCACCTCACAGGGACAAGGAGTCTCGGACTTCCGTAACGACCCAATAGGGAACTCATGGTTGAGAAATCCCACACTGTTAAAGAACAGTCGTCTGACCGACGCAATTAAGCTTCGAACGAACACGTTCGGAACGAAATGCGTCCTAGCACGAGCAAACCCAAGACTCGACACAAAATGCCGAAGGTGCCATAGGTGCCCAGAAACGATCGGGCACGTCTTGGGTCAATGCGATTATACGAAAGACTCAAGAATAAGGAGACATAACTCGATAAACGAGTTTGTAGCATCGAAAGTTGCTACTCGACATACCGTCTTCGTAGAGCCAACGATAGACGAATTGGGAGAACTGAAAAAGCCGGACTTAGTCATAAGACTATCCGACGACGAAGTCATAGTTGCGGATGTGACAGTTCGGTACGAAAATAGAGCGTACCTAGCCGAAGCGGCTAAAGAAAAAGAGGGTAAGTACC
>CAXAQZ010000949.1:70000-75689 GCA_963971145.1 Sussaba pulchella
GATTGTTACGTTAATGCGATAAGAAGGAAGTTATGTTCTTTTACTTTTCGAGAAAGCGAGTTTTTCGATACCAATTTTTTTTCATCAATTTATTAGAATAAATTTTTGGTCAAAATGGTTTTCGCGTTTCATGAAGAAAATTTTTTTTCTTTCGAATTTCAGAAAAACCGATCGGTCTACGCCTGGAATAATTTTCATGTTCTTATTATTTTACAAACGAAATTTTTTTTTTTTTTTTGGTTTCAAGAAAAAGCGGTCGATCTACGGGTAAAAAATGAAGGTTTATTTATTTCATTTCGATGAAAAAACAATTTGGAAAAAAAAAATTTTTTAACCACGTTTTGATATTGATTGTTACATTAATACGATAAGAAGAAAGTTATTTTCTTTTACTCTTCGAAAAAGCGATCGGTCTACGCGTCGAGCAACTCTGGTCGCGGTCGGTCTACGCGTGGATTATTCCCGAGTGCGATCGGTCTACGCGTCAACTCAATGTACATGCGATCGGTCTACGCGTCGAACAACTCTGGTCGCGGTCGGTCTACGCGTGGATTATTTCCGAGTGCGGTCGGTCTACGCGTCAACTCAATATACATGCGATCGGTCTACGTGTGGATTTTAAATTCCTCTTTCGTTTTTCGATATCAATTTTTTTCATCAATTCATTAGAATAAATTTTAGGTCAAATTGGTTTTCGCGTTTCATGAAAAATTTTTTTCTTCATTTTTGAATTTCAAAAAAACCGATCGGTCTACGCCTGGAATCATTTTAATATTCTTATTATTTTACAACCGAATTTTTTTTTTTTTTTTGGGTTCAAGAAAAAAAGGTCGATCTACGGGTAAAAATTTAAGGTTTATTCATTTCATTCCGATGGAAAATAATTTAAAAAAAAAAATTTTTAAGCACGTTTTGATATTGATTATTACGTTAATGCGATAAGAAGAAAGTTATGTTCTTTTACTTTTCGAGAATGCGATCGGTCTACGCGTCGAACAACTCTGGTCGCGGTCGGTCTACGCGTGGATTATTTCCGAGGGCGATCGGTCTACGCGTCAACTCAATGTACATGCGATCGGTCTACGCGTCGAACAACTCTGGTTGCGGTCGGTCTACGCGTGGATTATTCCGGAGTGCGGTCGGTCTACGCGTCAACTCAATGTACATGCGATCGGTCTACGTGTGGATTTTAAAATCCTCTTTCGTTTTTCGATACCAATTTTTTTTTATCAATTTATTAGAATAAATTTTAGGTCAAAATGGTTTTCGCGTTTCATGAAAGAAATTTTTTTTTTTTTCGAATTTCAGAAAAACCGATCGGTCTACGCCTGGAATAATTTTAATGTTCTTATTATTTTACAAACGAATTTTTTTTTTTTTTCTTTGGTTTCAAGAAAAAGCGGTCGATCTACGGTCGAAAAATGAAGGTTTATTTATTTCATTTCGATGAAAAAATAATTTGAAAAAAAATTTTTTAACCACGTTTTGATATTGATTGTTACGTTAATGCGATAAGAAGAAAGTTATGTTTTTTTACTTTTCGAGAAAGCGATCGGTCTACGCGTCGAACAACTCTGGTCGCGGTCGGTCTACGCGTGGATTATTCCCGAGTGCGATCGGTCTACGCGTCAACTCAATGTACATGCGATCGGTTTACGCGTCGAACAACTCTGGTCGCGGTCGGTCTACGCGTGGATTATTTCCGAGTGCGGTCGGTCTACGCGTCAACTCAATATACATGCGATCGGTCTACGTGTGGATTTTAAATTCCTCTTTCGTTTTTCGATATCAATTTTTTTCATCAATTCATTAGAATAAATTTTAGGTCAAATTTTTTTTCGCGTTTCATGAAAAAATTTTTTCTTCATTTTCGAATTTCAAAAAAACCGATCGGTCTACGCCTGGAATCATTTTAATGTTCTTATTATTTTACAACCGAATTTTTTTTTTTTTTTTTGGGTTCAAGAAAAAAAGGTCGATCTACGGGTAAAAATTTAAGGTTTATTCATTTCATTCCGATGGAAAAATAATTAAAAAAAAAAAATTTTTAAGCACGTTTCGATATTGATCGTTACGTTAATGCGATAAGAAGAAAGTTATGTTCTTTTACTTTTCGAGAATGCGATCGGTCTACGCGTCGAACAACTCTGGTCGCGGTCGGTCTACGAGTGGATTATTTCCGAGGGCGATCGGTCTACGCGTCAACCCAATGTACATGCGATCGGTCTACGCGTCGAACAACTCTGGTCGCGGTCGGTCTACGCGTGGATTATTCCCGAGTGCGGTCGGTCTACGCGTAAACTCAATGTACACGCGATCGGTCTACGTGTGGATTTTAAAATCCTCTTTCGTTTTTCGATACCAATTTTTTTTCATTAATTTATTAGAATAAATTTTAGGTCAAAATGGTTTTCGCGTTTCATGAAAGAAATTTTTTTTTTTTTCGAATTTCAGAAAAACCGATCGGTCTACGCCTGGAATAATTTTAATGTTCTTATTATTTTACAAACGAATTTTTTTTTTTTTTTGTTTGGTTTCAAGAAAAAGCGGTCGATCTACGGTCGAAAAATGAAGGTTTATTTATTTCATTTCGATGAAAAAATAATTTTTAAAAAAACTTTTTGACCACGTTTAGATATTGATTGTTACGTTAATGCGATAAGAAGAAAGTTATGTTTTTTTACTTTTCGAGAAAGCGATCGGTCTACGCGTCGAACAACTCTGGTCGCGGTCGGTCTACGCGTGGATTATTCCCGAGTGCGGTCGGTCTACGCGTCAACTCAATGTACATGCGATCGGTCTACGTGTGGATTTTAAATTCCTCTTTCGTTTTTCGATATCAATTTTTTTCATCAATCCATTAGAATAAATTTTAGGTCAAATTTTTTTTCGCGTTTCATGAAAATTTTTTTTCTTCATTTTCGAATTTCAGAAAAACCGATCGGTCTACGCCTGGAATAATTTTAATGTTCTTATTATTTTACAAACGAATTTTTTTTTTTTTTTTTTTGGTTTCAAGAAAAAGCGGTCGATCTACGGTCGAAAAATGAAGGTTTATTTATTTCATTTCGATGAAAAAATAATTTGAAAAAAAATTTTTTAACCACGTTTTGATATTGATTGTCACGTCAATGCGATAAGAAGAAAGTTATGTTTTTTTACTTTTCGAGAAAGCGATCGGTCTACGCGTCGAACAACTCTGGTCGCGGTCGGTCTACGCGTGGATTATTCCCGAGTGCGATCGGTCTACGCGTCAACTCAATGTACATGCGATCGGTCTACGCGTCGAACAACTCTGGTCGCGGTCGGTCTACGCGTGGATTATTTCCGAGTGCGGTCGGTCTACGCGTCAACTCAATATACATGCGATCGGTCTACGTGTGGATTTCAAATTACTCTTTCGTTTTTCGATATCAATTTTTTTCATCAATTCATTAGAATAAATTTTAGGTCAAATTTTTTTTCGCGTTTCATGAAAAATTTTTTTCTTCATTTTCGAATTTCAAAAAAACCGATCGGTCTACGCCTGGAATCATTTTAATGTTCTTATTATTTTACAACCGAATTTTTTTTTTTTTTTTTGGGTTCAAGAAAAAAAGGTCGATCTACGGGTAAAAATTTAAGGTTTATTCATTTTATTCCGATGGAAAAATAATTTTAAAAAAAAAATTTTTAAGCACGTTTTGATATTGATCGTTGCGTTAATGCGATAAGAAGAAAGTTATGTTCTTTTACTTTTCGAGAATGCGATCGGTCTACGCGTCGAACAACTCTGGTCGCGGTCGGTCTACGCGTGGATTATTTCCGAGGGCGATCGGTCTACGCGTCAACCCAATGTACATGCGATCGGTCTACGCGTCGAACAACCCTGGTCGCGGTCGGTCTACGCGTGGATTATTCCCGAGTGCGGTCGGTCTACGCGTAAACTCAATGTACATGCGATCGGTCTACGTGTGGATTTTAAAATCCTCTTTCGTTTTTCGATACCAATTTTTTTCATCAATTTATTAGAATAAATTTTAGGTCAAAATGGTTTTCGCGTTTCATGAAAAAAATTTTTTTTTTTTTCGAATTTCAGAAAAACCGATCGGTCTACGCCTGGAATAATTTTAATGTTCTTATTATTTTACAAACGAATTTTTTTTTTTTTTTTTTTGGTTTCAAGAAAAAGCGGTCGATCTACGGTCGAAAAATGAAGTTTTATTTATTTCATTTCGATGAAAAAATTATTTGAAAAAAAATTTTTTAACCACGTTTTGATATTGATTGTCACGTTAATGCGATAAGAAGAAAGTTATGTTTTTTTACTTTTCGAGAAAGCGATCGGTCTACGCGTCGAACAACTCTGGTCGCGGTCGGTCTACGCGTGGATTATTCCCGAGTGCGATCGGTCTACGCGTCAACTCAATGTACATGCGATCGGTCTACGCGTCGAACAACTCTGGTCGCGGTCGGTCTACGCGTGGATTATTTCCGAGTGCGGTCGGTCTACGCGTCAACTCAATATACATGCGATCGGTCTACGTGTGGATTTTAAATTCCTCTTTCCTTTTTCGATATCAATTTTTTTCATCAATTCATTAGAATAAATTTTAGGTCAAATTTTTTTTCGCGTTTCATGAAAAATTTTTTTCTTCATTTTCGAATTTCAAAAAAACCGATCGGTCTACGCCTGGAATCATTTTAATGTTCTTATTATTTTACAACCGAATTTTTTTTTTTTTTTTGGGTTTAAGAAAAAAAGGTCGATCCACGGGTAAAAATTTAAGGTTTATTCATTTCATTCCGATGGAAAAATAATTTAAAAAAAAAAATTTTTAAGCACGTTTTGATATTGATCGTTACGTTAATGCGATAAGAAGAAAGTTATGTTCTTTTACTTTTCGAGAATGCGATCGGTCTACGCGTCGAACACCTCTGGTCGCGGTCGGTCTACGCGTGGATTATTTCCGAGGGCGATCGGTCTACGCGTCAACCCAATGTACATGCGATCGGTCTACGCGTCGAACAACTCTGGTCGCGGTCGGTCTACGCGTGGATTATTCCCGAGTGCGGTCGGTCTACGCGTCAACTCAATGTACATGCGATCGGTCTACGTGTGGATTTTAAAATCCTCTTTCGTTTTTCGATACCAATTTTTTTTCATCAATTTATTAGAATAAATTTTAGGTCAAAGTGGTTTTCGCGTTTCATGAAAGAAATTTTTTTTTTTTTCGAATTTCAGAAAAACCGATCGGTCTACGCCTGGAATAATTTTAATGTTCTTATTATTTTACAAACGAATTTTTTTTTTTTTTTTTTGGTTTCAAGAAAAAGCGGTCGATCTACGGTCGAAAAATGAAGGTTTATTTATTTCATTTCGATGAAAAAATTATTTGAAAAAAAATTTTTTAACCACGTTTTGATATTGATTGTTACGTTAGTGCGATAAGAAGAAAGTTATGTTTTTTTACTTTTCGAGAAAGCGATCGGTCTACGCGTCGAACAACTCTGGTCGCGGTCGGTCTACGCGTGGATTATTCCCGAGTGCGATCGGTCTACGCGTCAACTCAATGTACATGCGATCGGTCTACGCGTCGAACAACTCTGGTCGCGGTCGGTCTACGCGTGGATTATTTCCGAGTGCGGTCGGTCTACGCGTCAACTTAATATACATGCAATCGGTCTACGTGTGGATTTTAAATTCCTC
>CAXAQZ010000950.1:0-2500 GCA_963971145.1 Sussaba pulchella
AAATAATAAGAATATTAAAATGATTCCAGGCGTAGACCGATCGGTTTTTTTGAAATTCAAAAATGAAGAAAAAAATTTTTCATGAAACGCGAAAACCAATTTGACCTAAAATTTATTCTAATGAATTGATGAAAAAAATTGATATCGAAAAACGAAAGAGGAATTTAAAATCCACACGTAGACCGATCGCATGTATATTGAGTTGACGCGTAGACCGACCGCACTCGGAAATAATCCACGCGTAGACCGACCGCGACCAGAGTTGTTCGACGCGTAGACCGATCGCATGTACATTGAGTTGACGCGTAGACCGATCGCACTCGGGAATAATCCACGCGTAGACCGACCGCGACCAGAGTTGCTCGACGCGTAGACCGATCGCTTTTTCGAAGAGTAAAAGAAAATAACTTTCTTCTTATCGTATTAATGTAACAATCAATATCAAAACGTGGTTAAAAAATTTTTTTTTTCCAAATTGTTTTTTCATCGAAATGAAATAAATAAACCTTCATTTTTTACCCGTAGATCGACCGCTTTTTCTTGAAACCAAAAAAAAAAAAAAAATTTCGTTTGTAAAATAATAAGAACATGAAAATTATTCCAGGCGTAGACCGATCGGTTTTTCTGAAATTCGAAAGAAAAAAAATTTTCTTCATGAAACGCGAAAACCATTTTGACCAAAAATTTATTCTAATAAATTGATGAAAAAAAATTGGTATCGAAAAACTCGCTTTCTCGAAAAGTAAAAGAACATAACTTCCTTCTTATCGCATTAACGTAACAATCAATATCAAAACGTGCTTAAAAATTTTTTTTTTCAAATTATTTTTCCATCGGAATGAAATGAATAAACCTTAAATTTTTACCCGTAGATCGACCGCTTTTTCTTAAACCCGAAAAGAAATAAAAAAATTTGGTTGTAAAATAATAAGAACATTAAAATTATTCCAGGGGTAGACCGATCGGTTTTTTTGAAATTCGAAAAAAAAAATTTTTTTTTTCATGAAACGCGAAAATTAATTTTACCTTAAATTTGTTCTAATAAATTGATGAAAGAAATTGGTATCGAAAAACGAAAGAGGAATTTCAAATCCACGCGTAGACCGACCGCGGGCAGAGTTGTTCGTTGCGTAGACCGATCGCATGTACATTGAGTTGACGCGTAGACCGATCGCACTCGGAAATAATCCATCCGCAGACCGACCGCGACCAGGGTTGTTCGACGCGTAGACCGATCGCTTTTTCGAAAAGTAAAAGAACATAACTTTCTTCTTATCGCATTAACGTAACAATCAATATCAAAACGTGCTTAAAAATTTTTTTTTTCAAATTATTTTTCTATCGGAATGAAATGAATAAACCTTAATTTTTCACCCGTAGATCGACCGCTTTTTCTTAAACCCAAAAAAAAAAAAAATTCGTTTGTAAAATAATAAGAACATTAAAATTATTCCAGGCGTAGACCGATCGGTTTTTCTGAAATTCGAAAAAAAAAAAAAAATTTTTCATGAAACGCGAAAACCATTTTGGCCTAAAATTTATTCTAATGAGTTGATGAAAAAAAATTAGTACTGAAAAACGAAAGAGGAATTTAAAATTCACACGTAGACCGATCGCAAATCTTGTTTGGTCGATAAGTAGACCGTTTATGGTTTCACGAATTTCTTTTATAGGGACGGTCCGAATCTTGTTAATCAACGAGCATTCTTCTAACTCAATCGAGCATTCGTTATTCCCGGCGTTTATCCTCGTATCAATTATTTCGGTTCGAAGAGTAGACGAATCCCTATTTGAAAATTTTTTAAATTTCCACGTGCATCGCATTGGGCCGTTAAAAGTCGTCAGAATCTTCGTAATATTCAACGATTCTCCGGACTTTATGCAAATTAGAAATAAATTTTTTTGCTCGAATAAATTTTTACGAAAATTTTAGATAGGTACAGTGGGAATCTTGTTAATCCATTTATGCAAAATATAATATCACAGATAAAACATTCCTTCAACAAAATCAAGTATCAGTTATTTCCGCCATTTACCGTTGAACAAAATATTTAAGGTCAAAGATTATGCGAATTAGTTTTTTAATTTTTTAATCTATATTTTCAACGTGCATCGCATCGTTGTTAAAATCTTCGTAATATTTAACGATTCTCCGGACTTAATGCAAATTAGAAAAAGATTTTTTTGCTCGAATTAATTTTCACGAAAATTTTAGATAAGGACAGTGGGAATCTCGTTAATCCATTCATATAAAATTTTATATCACAGAAGGAAAATTGCTTCAACGAAATCAAGTATCAGTTATTCCCGCCATTTACCGTTGAACAAAATATTTACGGTCAAAGAGTATGCTCTAATTGTTTTTTCAATTTTTTAATCTATATTTTTAACGTGCATCTCATCGGGCCGTTAGAAATTATCAGAATCCTCATAATATTCAACGATTCTCCGGACTTTATGCAAATTAAAAGAAGATTTTTTTAGCTCGAATTAATTTTTA
>CAXAQZ010000950.1:7500-10000 GCA_963971145.1 Sussaba pulchella
TTTCCTGTATATTATTGCTCGCTCGGCTTTTCTCCCTTGTTGGTGCGGTTTCTGCCCACCTGGAGCAGGAGCTCTCACTTGCTTTTTCTGGCTCCTCCTGAGACGTTGAGGAGGTCTTGCGCTGGCCTCGCGTTGATATAAAGAGATTACCCACTCGTCGAGAGCATCAGATCGAAGCTGTTCAGGTGCTTCGGGGTCCAGCGCTATGTCTATGATCTTGCGGTCAGGGCTGTCCCAATCTTCAGTGCGGCAGTTAAGCTCGCGAATGTAGGCCAGAACTGGGTCATCTACTTCTGAGAGGTTGCCACCAGGGTCTGGGTTTGGAGGATGAAGGTCGGGGAAGAACTCGGCTGCTTCCGGATCGAGGCTGGCTGCGTCGGGCGGAACGAGGACGACCGGACTAGTTTCCGGAGGGTGTACGGGCGCGACCTCTGCGTGGGAGGTGACAGGCTGTTGCTCATGATTGTCTGATGGGCTGCACGGGCCTACGCCTTGGGGCGTTTCGGCTTGGAGCACGCAATCCTCGTCCTCGCCCGCCGGTTTTCCGCTTGGAGGAGACTTCTCACCAAGAAGGTTCTTCACTGTTGTCTCTAGAAGGGAAAATTCAAAGATCTCTCCTTGCGCATCGGGTTCGGTGCCGTCAGGGCCATCTGTCGTATCGAACACGTCATCGGTGGAATCAAGGTTAGCGATTCCAAGTTCCTCTTCGACGATGTCGACTGGGGGTGGGGCCCCTTCACCAGCCTCCTTTCTCAACTCAATGACTAGATCTTTGTAGTCTTTTTTAAGGCGGCGCGATTGAATTGCGTTCCGCGAACGTCTGGGAAGGAGGTCGGTGAGGTGCTGGTTAATAAAGCGGCCGGTGAAGGCTACTTCAGCCTTAGCCATAAAGATAAGCTCTTCATCGTCCCAGCCGCATTCAGCTCGAATTGGGTGCTCGACTTGTTCGATAAGCTCGTTATTATATTCGACAGGGTGTGCTCGTCGGATATGTTGTCTTAGCCCTGTGTAGGTCCCAAACTCGCGCCGGCAGTAGTTACAGATGTTTTCAGGTGGGTTAATTCCGCGACAGTATCTTCTTCGGATATGCGAGCGAATGCCCTCTTCGGAGACAAACTCTTTCCCACAAACGCAGCGTACCATTGTTGAATTCACTATTAGGCAAAGTCAGTGATGAAGACGGAGAAAAGAAACTATGTATTAAATATATATCGAAGGTGGAAAGGGGGCTCGAACGGAATAAAAACTCGTCCAATTTGATTAAAGCTTGGGTGTATCGCCCTTTCCAGTAAATAGAAACTCCAAAAAAGAGTTGCGTGCACCCCTAATGGGTGGTCTTAACTTATATACTACAAGCCGACGGTTAAACAAGAGTGAGGTCGGGTTGATAAAATTGTAAATATAATTAGTCAGTGAAATAAAATTGATAACTAGCCCACATGTTTAAAGGTAAATAACGAATGTCATTAAAAATTAAAAATTACTATATAGCACAGAGGCTAAGTCGGAACTCGGTAAAAACGGTGCCCCGTGTCCGACTTTTTCTTAAAACTACTGGTCCTTTTAGCCCGGAGAAAAACTCCGGTTTCCAGCCCCGCCCCGTGGAGGCAAGACCGAGAGTCATAGTTACTCCCGCCGTTTACCCGCGCTTGCTTGAATTTCTTCACGTTGACATTCAGAGCACTGGGCAGAAATCACATTGCGTCAACACCCGCGAGGGCCATCGCAATGCTTTGTTTTAATTAGACAGTCGGATTCCCCTAGTCCGTGCCAGTTCTGAGCTGAGCGTTGAATGGCGGCCGAAGAGAACGACCAAGACGGCTTTCACCGCCAAGGAAGCCTCGCAGCAAGGAAGATCCGCGGGAGGCCAAGGCACGGGACCGAGCTCGGATCTGCAACGAAAATTCCCGTGAAGAAACTTCCATCGTTCACCTCGCCCAGGCCCGGCACGTTAGCCAAACCCGCTTCCCTAACAAGCCCGACGCGCCCCGCTCCTCAGAGCCAATCCTTATTCCGAAGTTACGGATCCAATTTGCCGACTTCCCTTACCTACATTAGTCTATCGACTAGAGGCTCTTTACCTTGGAGACCTGCTGCGGATATGGGTACGAACCGGCGCGACACCTCCACGTGGCCCTCTCCTGGATTTTCAAGGTCCGAGGGGAAGATCCGGACACCGCCGCAACTGCGGTGCTCTTCGCGTTCCAAACCCTATCTCCCTGCTAGAGGTTTCCAGGGAACTCGAACGCTTATGCAGAAAAGAAAACTCTTCCCGGATCTCCCGACGGCGTCTCCAGGTCATTTTGGGTTACCCCGACGAACTCTCTTGCGAGGGCCCGAATTGTATACGGTTCCGCTGCCGGGTTCCGGAATAGGAACCGGATTCCCTTTCGCCCGACGGGTGTGACACGTAATTAGATATTACATTCTGTGACTCAAAACACCGTCATCAACATAGGATTTCTCCTAGGGCTTAGGATCGACTGACTCGTGTGCAACG
>CAXAQZ010000950.1:17500-21614 GCA_963971145.1 Sussaba pulchella
CGCGACCAGAGTTGTTCGACGCGTAGACCGATCGCATGTACATTGGGTTGACGCGTAGACCGATCGCCCTCGGAAATAATCCACTCGTAGACCGACCGCGACCAGAGTTGTTCGACGCGTAGACCGATCGCATTCTCGAAAAGTAAAAGAACATAACTTTCTTCTTATCGCATTAACGTAACGATCAATATCAAAACGTGCTTAAAAATTTTTTTTTTTAAATTATTTTTCCATCGGAATGAAATGAATAAACCTTAAATTTTTACCCGTAGATCGACCTTTTTTTCTTGAACCCAAAAAAAAAAAAAAAAATTCGGTTGTAAAATAATAAGAACATTAAAATGATTCCAGGCGTAGACCGATCGGTTTTTTTGAAATTCGAAAATGAAGAAAAAAATTTTTCATGAAACGCGAAAAAAAATTTGACCTAAAATTTATTCTAATGAATTGATGAAAAAAATTGATATCGAAAAACGAAAGAGGAATTTAAAATCCACACGTAGACCGATTGCATGTATATTAAGTTGACGCGTAGACCGACCGCACTCGGAAATAATCCACGCGTAGACCGACCGCGACCAGAGTTGTTCGACGCGTAGACCGATCGCATGTACATTGAGTTGACGCGTAGACCGATCGCACTCGGGAATAATCCACGCGTAGACCGACCGCGACCAGAGTTGTTCGACGCGTAGACCGATCGCTTTCTCGAAAAGTAAAAAAACATAACTTTCTTCTTATCGCACTAACGTAACAATCAATATCAAAACGTGGTTAAAAAATTTTTTTTCAAATAATTTTTTCATCGAAATGAAATAAATAAACCTTCATTTTTCGACCGTAGATCGACCGCTTTTTCTTGAAACCAAAAAAAAAAAAAAAAAATTCGTTTGTAAAATAATAAGAACATTAAAATTATTCCAGGCGTAGACCGATCGGTTTTTCTGAAATTCGAAAAAAAAAAAAATTTCTTTCATGAAACGCGAAAACCACTTTGACCTAAAATTTATTCTAATAAATTGATGAAAAAAAATTGGTATCGAAAAACGAAAGAGGATTTTAAAATCCACACGTAGACCGATCGCATGTACATTGAGTTGACGCGTAGACCGACCGCACTCGGGAATAATCCACGCGTAGACCGACCGCGACCAGAGTTGTTCGACGCGTAGACCGATCGCATGTACATTGGGTTGACGCGTAGACCGATCGCCCTCGGAAATAATCCACGCGTAGACCGACCGCGACCAGAGGTGTTCGACGCGTAGACCGATCGCATTCTCGAAAAGTAAAAGAACATAACTTTCTTCTTATCGCATTAACGTAACGATCAATATCAAAACGTGCTTAAAAATTTTTTTTTTTAAATTATTTTTCCATCGGAATGAAATGAATAAACCTTAAATTTTTACCCGTGGATCGACCTTTTTTTCTTAAACCCAAAAAAAAAAAAAAAATTCGGTTGTAAAATAATAAGAACATTAAAATGATTCCAGGCGTAGACCGATCGGTTTTTTTGAAATTCGAAAATGAAGAAAAAAATTTTTCATGAAACGCGAAAAAAAATTTGACCTAAAATTTATTCTAATGAATTGATGAAAAAAATTGATATCGAAAAAGGAAAGAGGAATTTAAAATCCACACGTAGACCGATCGCATGTATATTGAGTTGACGCGTAGACCGACCGCACTCGGAAATAATCCACGCGTAGACCGACCGCGACCAGAGTTGTTCGACGCGTAGACCGATCGCATGTACATTGAGTTGACGCGTAGACCGATCGCACTCGGGAATAATCCACGCGTAGACCGACCGCGACCAGAGTTGTTCGACGCGTAGACCGATCGCTTTCTCGAAAAGTAAAAAAACATAACTTTCTTCTTATCGCATTAACGTGACAATCAATATCAAAACGTGGTTAAAAAATTTTTTTTCAAATAATTTTTTCATCGAAATGAAATAAATAAAACTTCATTTTTCGACCGTAGATCGACCGCTTTTTCTTGAAACCAAAAAAAAAAAAAAAAAAATTCGTTTGTAAAATAATAAGAACATTAAAATTATTCCAGGCGTAGACCGATCGGTTTTTCTGAAATTCGAAAAAAAAAAAAATTTTTTTCATGAAACGCGAAAACCATTTTGACCTAAAATTTATTCTAATAAATTGATGAAAAAAATTGGTATCGAAAAACGAAAGAGGATTTTAAAATCCACACGTAGACCGATCGCATGTACATTGAGTTTACGCGTAGACCGACCGCACTCGGGAATAATCCACGCGTAGACCGACCGCGACCAGGGTTGTTCGACGCGTAGACCGATCGCATGTACATTGGGTTGACGCGTAGACCGATCGCCCTCGGAAATAATCCACGCGTAGACCGACCGCGACCAGAGTTGTTCGACGCGTAGACCGATCGCATTCTCGAAAAGTAAAAGAACATAACTTTCTTCTTATCGCATTAACGCAACGATCAATATCAAAACGTGCTTAAAAATTTTTTTTTTAAAATTATTTTTCCATCGGAATAAAATGAATAAACCTTAAATTTTTACCCGTAGATCGACCTTTTTTTCTTGAACCCAAAAAAAAAAAAAAAAATTCGGTTGTAAAATAATAAGAACATTAAAATGATTCCAGGCGTAGACCGATCGGTTTTTTTGAAATTCGAAAATGAAGAAAAAAATTTTTCATGAAACGCGAAAAAAAATTTGACCTAAAATTTATTCTAATGAATTGATGAAAAAAATTGATATCGAAAAACGAAAGAGTAATTTGAAATCCACACGTAGACCGATCGCATGTATATTGAGTTGACGCGTAGACCGACCGCACTCGGAAATAATCCACGCGTAGACCGACCGCGACCAGAGTTGTTCGACGCGTAGACCGATCGCATGTACATTGAGTTGACGCGTAGACCGATCGCACTCGGGAATAATCCACGCGTAGACCGACCGCGACCAGAGTTGTTCGACGCGTAGACCGATCGCTTTCTCGAAAAGTAAAAAAACATAACTTTCTTCTTATCGCATTGACGTGACAATCAATATCAAAACGTGGTTAAAAAATTTTTTTTCAAATTATTTTTTCATCGAAATGAAATAAATAAACCTTCATTTTTCGACCGTAGATCGACCGCTTTTTCTTGAAACCAAAAAAAAAAAAAAAAAATTCGTTTGTAAAATAATAAGAACATTAAAATTATTCCAGGCGTAGACCGATCGGTTTTTCTGAAATTCGAAAATGAAGAAAAAAAATTTTCATGTAACGCGAAAAAAAATTTGACCTAAAATTTATTCTAATGGATTGATGAAAAAAATTGATATCGAAAAACGAAAGAGGAATTTAAAATCCACACGTAGACCGATCGCATGTACATTGAGTTGACGCGTAGACCGACCGCACTCGGGAATAATCCACGCGTAGACCGACCGCGACCAGAGTTGTTCGACGCGTAGACCGATCGCTTTCTCGAAAAGTAAAAAAACATAACTTTCTTCTTATCGCATTAACGTAACAATCAATATCTAAACGTGGTTAAAAAGTTTTTTTAAAAATTATTTTTTCATCGAAATGAAATAAATAAACCTTCATTTTTCGACCGTAGATCGACCGCTTTTTCTTGAAACCAAACAAAAAAAAAAAAAAATTCGTTTGTAAAATAATAAGAACATTAAAATTATTCCAGGCGTAGACCGATCGGTTTTTCTGAAATTCGAAAAAAAAAAAAAATTTCTTTCATGAAACGCGAAAACCATTTTGACCTAAAATTTATTCTAATAAATTAATGAAAAAAAATTGGTATCGAAAAACGAAAGAGGATTTTAAAATCCACACGTAGACCGATCGCGTGTACATTGAGTTTACGCGTAGACCGACCGCACTCGGGAATAATCCACGCGTAGACCGACCGCGACCAGAGTTGTTCGACGCGTAGACCGATCGCATGTACATTGGGTTGACGCGTAGACCGATCGCCCTCGGAAATAATCCACTCGTAGACCGACCGCGACCAGAGTTGTTCGACGCGTAGACCGATCGCATTCTCGAAAAGTAAAAGAACATAACTTTCTTCTTATCGCATTAACGTAACGATCAATATCGAAACG
>CAXAQZ010000951.1:0-12047 GCA_963971145.1 Sussaba pulchella
CCTGAAGATATGGCAGAATCGACGGACGAAGATTACGTACAATGCGAAAAATGCTATAAAGCCGTAGCAAAGCCGGTCGTCTGTGAAATATGCGAAATGGCGTACCATCCTGGGTGTGCAAAAGAGAAAAAGTTATTGAGTACTACGGGCGAGCTGACGTGTTGTGTGAGTCGCATTGAGGGTATGCAAGAAAAAAGTGTGCGAAACTCAAAAAAGAAAACGGGTAGAAAGCAATCGGTTAATAGTAAAGAGAATGGTACCGAAGATCGAATAAGTGAACGTGAAGCTAAAAAAATCGAGCAGAAGTTAGACGAGATGTCAACTCTAATTAAACAAATGCACGGTGCACAGATTTCTGAAAAACTAGTAAAGAAATGGGTGAAAGAAGTTATAGAAGAAAAATTTGCGGATCTTATAAGTGAGAACTCGAGACTACGAAGTGAGGTAAAAGCACTGAGAGAACAGAAAAGTACTGCAAAACAGGATAAAGGAGGTTATGGTACTTACGCGGATAAACTTAAGACGGTACAGAGCGAAGGGGTAATAATAGTCAAACCGTTAGTAGAGCAGCAAAGCGAAAAGACGAAAAAAGATCTCAAACAGCAGGTAAACGTCGCGAAACTCGGTGTTAGTGTCAATGGAGTTAAAAATGGAAATAACGGATCAATTATCATTAGCTGCGATAAGAGCAAAGATAGAGATTGCCTTAAAAAAAGTATAGAGAGAGCATTCGGGGAACAGTACAGAATTGAAGCACCAACTTTAAAGAGGCCGAAAGTAAAAATCATAGGCATTGGGAAAGAGGATGGTGAGTTAGACGATAACAGTTTGATAAACATGATTGTAGAACAAAACGAACAAAAATTGGGTATGCAAGATAAAGAAGCAGAAATGAAAATTATACGTAGAATAAACAACGAAAAGTTTGGTGATATATCAATCATTGCTGAAATTAGTGCAAATTGGCATGCGGCAATAATGAAAACGGAGAGACTGAATGTCAACTGGAATAAATGTAAAGTCATTGATTTCATAGGTGTGTTGCGATGCTTTAAATGCTGGGGATACTGGCATGTGGCGAAAGAATGTAAAAAAGACGAAATATGTATGCATTGTGCGGCGAACCATGACTCAGAAACCTGTGGAAAGAAGGGTAGCGAAAGGGAAGCCAAATGTGCCAATTGCATATCGAGGAATCGCTTTCTCAAAGAAAATAAGATGGATATTAGACACAGAGCTACTGATCGCAGTTGCCCATGTTATGTAAGTGCACTCGAAAGAGAAAGACAGAGGACACAATACAGATGTGAGGATTAGCAACTACAGGTAGATAGGGAACAAACACACGTGTGTAAGGATAAGGCGAGTAGCATGTTAGTTTTGAATACGCAAGGGTTATTACTACATTATGATCAAATTGTAATGTATGTAAAGGATGCAAGGCCGATGATGTGCTGCTTCACTGAAACACACGTCACGAAGGAGGTGGAAAACAGAGAAATAGACATTCCAGGATACAATAGTGTCAGATGTAATACGAACTCGAACAGAACGGGTGGTGTCATTGTATACCTTAAAAAATACATTAAATATGAAATAATGGATATAAAAGAATATGATAGAAATACATGGATAGTGTTACGTCGGTGGAAACTTGTTTTATATTATGAATGATTTAAACACTGAGTCCCAGTTTTTAACACACGTTTATTTTGATACTCCGCCGCGCAGAGCTTCCGCTCTCGTTACAAGATTATATTGACTGCCCGTAGGCTTGTCGAAGAACAGCTTATATAGGAAAAAGTGTGGGAAAATGAGGATAGTGGGGAGGATTCGGGAGGTTTTCGGGAATAGTCTGGACGGTGGGGGCGATTGGGCAGACATTCCAAGACAGCAGCTGCAAGCGGATAGCGCAGCGGCGGCTGGCTTCAAAAATCAGAAGAATTATGAGTTCTTGGAAAAGCAGCTGCTTTGGGTATGAGGAGAAGAATTTACATGGGTTTGGGGTCTGGAAAAGTCCTTTGGTTAATCGGTGGGAAACTACCCAGGATAGAAAAGTTATGGGTTCCGGGAAAAGCAGATGCAAGGGAAAGGAATCCATTTGGGTTTGGAATTCAAGAGGATTCCTGGAAATGGATGGCGAGGCGGGCGGCAGAACGTGGGAAAGTGAAGAAATAGTGGGGGAGTGCGTTACACCTCCCCCCTTATTCAAGAAAATCCATAAAACGAAAAAAATGGATTTTCTACGCCTTAAGATAATTAACATGACGTCTGTTTGTGTTTCGCATTGGGGAATGAACGATGTCATTTCGGCCTAAATCAGCTAGGGCTACAAATTCTTCTTGCGGGTATCGGACTTCATAATTATTGTGATCGCTCGTGTTATTGTGAAAACAGTTGTTGTAAATATTTACGCACGGTGAGAAGGTACATGACAGGAATTTGCTGATTAAATTACCGAAGCAATTACATAGTCCAATCTTAATGGCTAGTAGAAACATTACAATTCCGATACACGCATATCCTAAGTATTTTAGTCCGTCATAGGCGGCTTCGAAGAGAGTTTTGTTACGTTTATGATTTCCAATTTTTTTGGCTTCTTCCGATATTTCATCGAGAGTTTGTCCGATGGATTTCAGTTGGGTTAGATCTATATGAGTTGGCCTTCCTAGCGTGGTTAACTGTAAATCTTCCATTGATATTGAATGGTTGCGCAAAATGTCGTCAAGTTTTGGTGTGTTAAGTGTTTTATTTGATATTACATCTGTAGTCTGTGTGATTCGCTTATCTAGGCTGGGTCTAATGACTATATTGTCGGTTTGTCCGAGACAATCTCCAGAAATTGTTATTCGATTGGTGCCATGCAGGTTTACTTGATGTAACTTATTATCTTCGCAGATAAGGTGAAGCGTCTCTGGGTTAGGAGAGGTGACTATCCACGAATTTCCGTTTTTCAATTGAATCCACAATGATTTGATTAGGTGGATAAGTAAGATTTGGCACTGTGAGTCGGAGATGTCGCTCGGCTTTTGGAGAATAATGGCTTCGCAGCTATTTGGGTTATTAATTGAATAGTCGGGATTTTGTCTTTTACAAAGAAGTTTTGACGCAAGCGTTTTGCATTGGGCTAGGTCATTTTCGTTGCTAGGTGTGAACAAATTTCTCATATCATTGAGAATGACTACGGTGTCCGGTGGGTTAAGATAATAGAATGTGTTACCAGAAGATTTACGTTGAAGAATTGGTATTAGTCTGTAAGCTTTGAGCATTGTATTTTCGACTACTGGAATTTTTATGACGTATGCAAATCGATTATGGATTATCATAACGTTAACTTCGCT
Source organism: Sussaba pulchella (assembly GCA_963971145.1). Classification (NCBI taxonomy): domain Eukaryota; kingdom Metazoa; phylum Arthropoda; class Insecta; order Hymenoptera; family Ichneumonidae; genus Sussaba; species Sussaba pulchella. Next base: position 3,342 of record CAXAQZ010000951.1, read on the forward strand.
AATATCGATTATTGCGGCAAAGGAAGATTCTTCCAGTGGTACAGGCGGTGTGTCACTGGAAATTGTTTGCGTTCGTATCGCGAGAAGCGCTTTGACTAAGTCGGCTGGGCTAAGAATTTGCGGGTGTACGATCCCTTGTTTTCCATCGTTAACAGCATTGAGTACGTTATTTAGATTTTCGCTATATTCGTCAATTAGGACTTGTAAAAGCGAGACTTGAGAACTGATTATTATTTCCCGCGTGTTAGCTTGTATATGTTGGCCTGCTTTCATTGCTGCTTCGCTTAGATGGTTAGAATCGTTTTTAAGTTTATTTATAGCATCGGCGAAAGTGGTTATTGTGGCTTTAACAATTGTTGTTTGGTTTTTAATTAGTTCACTTAGCCGCGCATCGTCCTTATGGACTCTATCTATCTCGTCATTAAAATATTCAGCATCTGAATTGGCTAGAGTCCCAAACAAGATTTTACTAATATCGCCGATAAAATTGAATACTCCCCTTTTGGGGCGCGGAGAATAATTAATTATGTTCATAAGCCGTACTCTACGGTCTTCAAGTCTTTCTAATCTTTGACGAACGATGTCTATCGCTACGGATTCAATACATGGTTTTTTTGTGGAGTTACATACGAATTCCAGCGCGTGGATGATGCTGAAGAGAGTATCGCGTTGGATGTTGATTTCCGTTAAGTCGACGTAGTTAACGACGGTCCAAGTCTTGTGGTACATTACCACGTTTCCTAGATGTTCCATGTAGACCGATCCAATTACTGGTTCGACCTCGTACACTTCGGATCCAGTGCAGCTCAAGCTAACCAGAAGGAGTAAAAGCAGCATTCTCCCCTGTACAGAGACAATGTTTAGTTTCTATAATAAGGTTTTAATTTATTAACATGAATCAGTTTTTTTCTATTTCGCAGCAATATTTCATAATTCACTTCAGACGTCTTATCGAGAATTATTGCTGGGCCTTCCCACTTGGGGGCCAGCGGGGATTTATCTCGTTCTTGAGCTACAAGAACTTCATCGCCTTTATTGAAGATAGGTACGCTGCGTTGGATGTGAGCGTCTTGATAAATTTTCGAACGTTCTTTTGCGGCGAGAAGGTGGTCGCGTCCCTTTTTTAATATTCGATCGTGGTCAGTACGAAGTCCTTCAAAGTACTCGTCGATTGTAGCATTAGTCCGGTGAATGGGGATGCTGTTCGGGATGTTTGGTTTCCGTCCGAACTGCATCTCGAACGGTGTGAGTCCAATGCCTTCCTGTTTTGCTGAATTATATGCCATGGAGACGAATTTCAATTTCTTATCCCAATCCTCGCGTCGATCGTGGATGAGAGCTTTTATTTGTTCCTTGATTGGTCCATGGGCTCTTTCAAGGCTTCCGTTACTTTGTGGGTGGAACGTAGTTGTTGTCATATGTGAAATCTTGAAAAGTTTTTCCATATGCTTGAATGTCTGGCTGATAAAATTTCGTCCTCCATCAGTTAGAATTTTCTTCGGTGCGCCGTGAATGTAAATAAAGTGTTCTACTAGCGCATCGACTGTCGCTCTTGCATCCTGGGTTTTGAGTGGAATGAGCGTGATAAATTTCGTTAACTGGTCTTGTATGGATAGAATGTATTTGTGCCCGTCACTGGACTCGGGGATGGGTCCGACAAGATCCAGCGCAATCTTATCGTTCGGTCGTTCGGGAGTATCAGTTATTACCGCTTCTGCCTGTGGACGAACACGAACAAGCTTAATCTTTTGACAGGTATCGCAACGGCGGATGTAGTCTTCAATGTCTTTCTGCATATTGGGCCAGGTAGCGACGGTCTTTATGCGGTCGAGGGTTTTAGCTACCCCGAAATGTCCTGTAGCTTGAGTGCCATGGTGTTCCTTTATAATGTGTCGGCGATCCTCCTCCGTACCTGGCTCGTAGAGGTCCCTGTCATAAAGATACAGCGCCGGTCGGTTATCCTTTTTCGACCAAATAAAATTAATCATTTGTTTTAGTCGAGATTTGATGGGAGGGTGAATATTCAAGTATTCGCAGCCCAGGTGAACCTTAGTTGGTTCATCTATTTTTGTTAGAGTAGTTGCTAAACGATTAAACCAGTCAATTTCGTCTGCTGAAAAATCTATGTGCAACTCCTGTTCGTGCTCACTCGAAGAGTCTGTTATTTTTATTTTCTTGATATTTTTCGGTGGAATCTGTTCACTAATTTCTGGAACACACGGAATGGCTCGGCTGAGTTCGAACTCCATATAAATTGGGAATTGGTCCTCAGGGTCGCGGTCTTCTTCTTGTTCCTCTTCGTCCTCTTCTTGTTCTTCCTGGTCCTCTTCTTTCTCGTACTGATCCTCTTCATTATTTTCTTCGTTAGTTGGGAGCTTTTTCAGCTCAGTTTGTCTCCGGGTCGTAACTGCGTAAATGCGGGAAAGCGCATCTGCATTGGTATTGAGCGAGCCCTTTTTGTAGATGGGCTCATACTCGTATTCTTCTAATTTCATTCTGAGTCGCATGAGACGGCTGTTGGTTGGCGGGTCCGTTGCTTTCAGAATCCAGATGAGTGGTTTATGGTCCGTGACTATCTTGAATTGTGTCCCGTACAAATATTGTCGGAAGTGTTTGGTGGCCCATGCTATTGCTAGCATCTCCCTTTCAGTGGTGGAATACCGTTGCTCGGTTTTGTTCAGGGTGCGAGAAGCGTATGCGACCGGCCGGTCTTTACCGATCGGTCCTTGCGATAATACCGCTCCGACCGCATGGTTACTGGCGTCGGTAGTCAACACAAATTCTTGCTTAAAGTCGGGGTATTGTAACACGGGAGCGGTTGTTAAGGCGGTGCGTAGCATCTGAAATGACTATTCTTGTTTTTCTGCCCAAGTCCACGTGCTTTCCTTTTTTAGTAACTCTGTTAGTGGCTTAGCAATTTTACTGAAATCTTTTATAAATTTACGATAATATCCCGCGAGCCCGAGAAATTGTTTTATCTGTTTGGAGTCGCGCGGCGTAGGAAAATTCTTAACAGCATTTATTTTACTTGGATTTGGTTTCACTCCGTCTTGAGATATAACGTGACCTAAAAATTCTAGTTCCGGGCGAAGAAATTCACACTTGTCCGGTTGCAGTTTTAAATCGGATTCACGCAGTCGTTTTAACACATCCACTAATTTCTTATTGTGTTCCTCGAGAGAATTACCGTAGATGATAATGTCATCTAAGTACACAAAACACGTATTACCGATGAGGCCACGGAGAGCGTTGTTCATCATCCGTTGAAACGTTGGCGGGGCATTCTTCAGTCCAAAGGGCATCCTATTGTAATGGTAGTGGCCCGATGGCGTAGAGAACGCGGTTTTGTGTTTGTCCCGTTCATCCATTGGTATCTGGTGAAATCCGGATGCCAAGTCGAATGCTGAAAAGTATTTCGCCCGGCCCAGTTGATCTAGAATTTCGTCGATACACGGTAGAGGGTACGCGTCGTGGGCGGTCTTCTCGTTGAGTTTCCTGAAGTCGATAACGATCCTCCACTTTTTTTTCCGGATGCGTCGGGTTTCTTCGGGACTACCCATAGCGGAGCGTTGTATGGCGAGTCGCTTGGTTCAACGAGTTTTTGCTGTAGCATTTCGTTGACCTGCCGGTCGATCTCCTCCTTATGCACTGGAGGGTACCGGTACTGCTTGACGTTTATTGGCACGTCGTCACTTGTAATGATGCGGTGTTTGACCGTTCTTGTACCTGGCAAAGGGTCGCCAGGTAGCGCGAAGACATCAGGGTAGGACGAGACGATGTCCCACACCTGTTCGGCTTGTTCCGGTGGCACGTGCTGCAAACGCACGTTTTCCTTGAGCTTTTGAATTCTTTCTGCGGAATTCTGCTCGCTAACATGATAAATATTTACTGCGTCTGCCGGTGCGTCTTGGCGCTCCTCCGACAGTGAAGGGATGAGTTCCTTGAGTGGAATCCCACGCAAAAGATTTATCGTTACCCGTTTTGGGTCTTCCGAGTCGTTTATGACGGGCACTCGGGCTTCATAGTCCCGTGCTTCGTACACACAGGGCACTATGGGTTCATTACCTTCTTCGGCCGTGACGGCTGATCCGTTGGGAACATTCGTCGGCACTTTTATCCAATAAATTGCTCTTGGTGGAATTGTAAACGTGAAGGGCTCAAAATGAAAACGTTTCCCATTTAATTCTAAATAATTTTCTTTTCCGATACCGATGTTGGTTTGGTATTCCTCCATAAAAGGGATTCCGATCAGCCCATCTTCTTCGAGTGGAAAATCATCGGGGACGACGTGAAAAATGTGTTTCACACCGTCGAATATTTGTTCCGTGACGAACAATGATCTATGCAGGTCGTTCCCCATTTTAAAGTCGGTGTTGATTCCTTTGTTGACGCGCGATTTCCCACCGAGAATCCCTTTTTTTATGAGACTGATCGCTGCTCCGGTATCTAATAGAAATCTTCCGTCTCTTCGAGTGTGGTCCATCGGCAGTCGGACGACTCGTTTGGTGGATCCGATGGCGTTGACCTGCGGGACATATCCTCGTCCCTTTCCGACGCTCTCATGTCCTTTGGCACGTGATGGACGCGTGGGGGAAAAGGTGGCCGAGTTACCTGCCGGCGCTCGTGAAAACCCGTCGGATGCGTCGAGTTGTCTGGTCTCCTTTGTGTGTTGAATATCTTTTTGCGGCACACGGCTTCCAGGTGCCCCAGATTATTACAGTAATTGCACTTAATCGGGGCTCGTTGGCTCGATGTTGGGTTAGGTGGCCTACTGTTTGTACTCAAAGGTCGAGGGCGCGTGTCGGTGCTACGGTCAGCGAGGTTTAGGCTCCGCGTCATCATTTCCCTAGTGCGGTCGTAGGCTTCCACAGCCTGGGCTCTTGCAATAGCCGCACGGATAGTGTCGGGTCTTTGTGCCCTCACCTCCATTGAAATCTCCTTTCGAAGTCCCAACAGATATTGTTCGAGACCTTGTTCACGTTGAAATTTCATAATTGACCGTCTTTCCATCTCGTCCGTCATGGAGTTGGAAACGACGGACAGCACTTTATTTTGTATCTCTAAATATCGGTTCGTAAATTTTGAAACACTTTCATGCTTTCCTTGGAAAGTATGAGACCTCTCGTCCAGAAAAACATTGATCGGCTGCAAATTGCCGTACAATATCCGGAGAGCTTCGTACAGTTGCTCGTAGGTGTCCGTATTAAATTCATTCACCTCGCGTTCCGCGTCGCCAGTGATCTTTTTAGCGATTATTAAGCGACGGAAATAATCCTGTCGCACAACTAGGTTACGCACACTTTCAACCGAACTTATGAATACCTCGACACCGCCACTACGTCCGTCAAATGTTTTAATTAAATCGATGGCTTCTTTAGGCTCGAGAGAGTCGAAGCCGTTTTCTAACGTTACACTCGCGCGTTCCGATCGTTGATCGTCCTCCGGGGGAACACCGTTGTTCACATCAGGTTTTTTATTCACGGTATTTTTTATCAATTGATTTAAGCTCGATAGAGACATGTTTGATGTCGTAGTATCAGAGTCTGAGTCACTGCTTATTCGCTTCGGTTCGCGATAGTAATAAAAAGAGTGACTCACCTTTTGATGCGGATAATCCAATTCCATAAACGTTTTTAATCCCTTCGTGTAGTTCGGTGGTCCTATGTCTCTAGCACTGAGAGTCGAAACCACTCCACACTTTGCACCAGTTTGTTACGTCGGTGGAAACTTGTTTTATATTATGAATGATTTAAACACTGAGTCCCAGTTTTTAACACACGTTTATTTTGATACTCCGCCGCGCAGAGCTTCCGCTCTCGTTACAAGATTATATTGACTGCCCGTAGGCTTGTCGAAGAACAGCTTATATAGGAAAAAGTGTGGGAAAATGAGGATAGTGGGGAGGATTCGGGAGGTTTTCGGGAATAGTCTGGACGGTGGGGGCGATTGGGCAGACATTCCAAGACAGCAGCTGCAAGCGGATAGCGCAGCGGCGGCTGGCTTCAAAAATCAGAAGAATTATGAGTTCTTGGAAAAGCAGCTGCTTTGGGTATGAGGAGAAGAATTTACATGGGTTTGGGGTCTGGAAAAGTCCTTTGGTTAATCGGTGGGAAACTACCCAGGATAGAAAAGTTATGGGTTCCGGGAAAAGCAGATGCAAGGGAAAGGAATCCATTTGGGTTTGGAATTCAAGAGGATTCCTGGAAATGGATGGCGAGGCGGGCGGCAGAACGTGGGAAAGTGAAGAAATAGTGGGGGAGTGCGTTACAATAGTAATGGTAAAATGCGTAATAGATAATCGAAATATATGTGTATCTACTGTATACCATTCACCTAGCTCAAGCGATGCGGATTTCTTGAAAATTCTTGAGGAAACGTGTGAGTCAATAGTTTCAAGATACAACAGTGTAATAGTCGGGGACTTTAATATTGATTTGCTGAAGGATAGCGTGTATAAAAGACGAATAATCGAAATTATGGAAGGTTTAGGGTGTATTCAATACGTGGATAGGCCGACTAGGATTACAGAGACATCACGGACGCTAATTGACCATGTTTATGCCAACGAAGCGATACGATGCCAGGTATTATATTCCCCAAGAATAACGGATCATGCAATAATAGCGGCAGTAGTTGGAGGAGAGAAGGAAAGAAAAGAGAAAACATTGAGTGTCAGTAGGAATACAAAGAATATGAATTTGGATAGTCTGAACTATATATTACGGGAATCACGAAGGGAATATAATAGTAAGAAGCTGACTAATTGTGATATTAATTTTAAGGCCAATTGGCTTATAGACGAAATAAGTAGCGCAGTCGACGAGTTAGCACCAGTAAGGAAAACGGAAGTACCGCTAAAGTGGGTACAAAACAAGTGGTTCGATGGTGAAATACTGAGAGCAATTAAAGCAAGAGACGTAGCATTTAGGGAAGCAATTAGTGGGAGAATAGCGGGACAGTGGGAAAATTATAGAAAGATAAGAAATCGAGTTGTCGATCTAATCCGAAAGAAAAAGACAGATTATTACCTTGAAAATATCGATAAATATAAAAACGATTCATATAGGTTATGGAAAGCAATAAAGAATAATATAATGAAGGAAGGGAGAACAGACGGCGTGCAGCAAGGAATAGTGATAAACGGGAAAAAGTATAAAAATGACTTGGAAATAGCTGATAAACTTAATCAATTCTTTATATATAGCGTGGAGGAAATTGTTGGTACGATCGAAACTGTACGTACAACGTTCCGAGATACGTTACAAAACAGAGTCGATGGTGTCATGGAAAAGTTTACAGAAGTTAATGATGGCGAGTTTATGAAAGTTATCGCGGATTTGAAAAAGAAAGCGGGCACAGAAGAAGGTATCAGTAGTCTAGTTCTACAATGGGCCTGTCAAACGATGAATGCAATTTTTTTGGACATCATAAATATGTCGCTTAAACAGGGTATCTTCCCAGCGAAGTGGAAATGTTCAACGGTGGTCCCTATCGCGAAAATAGCAGGAACAAATGAAGCCAAGAACTTGCGACCCATAAATGTACTGCCAATATACGAAAAAGTTCTGGAAATAGTTGTTAAAAAGCAATTAGATAAATATTGTGAGGAACACAATATTATCTCTAGCTGTCAATCGGGATTTAGAAATAACTATTCGTGCGAAACGGCATTGCAGACCGTGATATCTGAGTGGAAAGGTGCAATAAGCGTAGGAAACATGGTTGGGGTTGTTTTTCTAGACTATCGAAGAGCTTTCGAAACAGTGGATAGGACTATACTGATAGCAAAACTGCAATACTATGGTTTTAGCGGCACAGTGATTTCATGGATTCAGGACTATGTGAGTCATAGGGTACAAAAAGTTAAATATAATAACGTAACGTCGGAAATTAAAGAAGTGAATTACGGAGTGCCGCAAGGATCAGTACTTGGGCCTCTGCTGTTTATAATATATATAAACGACATAGTAGAGACGCAGATACTGGGATGCAAAATCAGGATGTTTGCTGACGATACTATTGTATACTTCGAAAATCGGAGATTGGATAGCATTGAATACGCGTTAAACAAGCAGTTGGAGAAAACGTATAGATGGTTGTGTGCAAATAAGCTGAAGTTGAATGGGCCTAAGTGCAAATCCATGTTGATTAGAAGCGTGCGATGCAATACGGGTGATAACACTTGTCACATAAGAATTGCGGGTGAAAATCTACAACTAGTCAAAGAGCACAAATATCTAGGGGTAATGATTGATGACATCTTATCTTTCAAACCGCATGTGCAACAGATCATAAGGAAAATGAGTGCGAAAACCCAGTTCTTGAGGAGAACATGTGCGGATTTGTCAGTGTACGTGAGAAGTATATTATACAAGGCAATCGTCGCACCACACCTCGAATACTGTTCAACGTTACTAGTAGGCTTAGGCAAGACGGAATTAGGAAAATTGCAAGTCTGTCAGAATAGAGCATTAAGGGTGACACTAAAATGTTCAATATATACGTCGTGCGATGAAATGCGGAAGGCGATGGGTGTGATGGACGTTGATAAAAGAATTAAATACAATGCGTGCATATTTATATATAAGTTAGCACACGGGCAATTGCCAAGTGGGCTCTGCAGTCAAGTAAAAAAAGTAAGTGAGCGTCATAATTATAATACAAGGCAGCGAAATGAAATGCAAATTGAGTTTAGGAAAACTAGAA
>CAXAQZ010000952.1:0-20554 GCA_963971145.1 Sussaba pulchella
CGACAACGTCGCAAAAACCATCCACCGGCAACTAGCCGAGCAGCATCGCCTTCTGCAGCAGCACACGCCTACGCCTAAATATCACCCGTTGAACGTGCTGGAGAATGACGATGTCAAACACTGCTGGAATCGAAGCATCCTCACGGACAGAACGACGTCTCACAACCAGCCGGACATCACGCCGAGCTCCATACCTTATACGGCGAACATACAGAAGAAAGACAATTAGGGACGTAAAATACCCAGTATTTTACACGTCGAAAACCATGTAATTTACAACGAGTATTCTACCTACCGAATCCTGCACACAGCTAAATAAATCCCTTAAAACAGATACATGTTCACTCACACGAAAGTTTCTAAATAGAACACGGTTCTGACGGATTTTCGTAGCTGTTTGCAGGGTTAGTTAGGTAGAATACTCGTAGCATATTTATGCTATAGTCTATATGAAATAACAGTTGTAAAGAAGACTCGCTCGACGACGGTCCGCGTGTTTTTCTACCAATTACCGGACAAAATCTCTGAGAAAAATGTACCATAATGATCATAATCACGCTTTACCTATAACAACTAATAATTCACTTAACAATTAAACTGATCTTCGCATACAACACCTAAATGAGCAAATACACGGATTTGAGTGTTGAAATGTAGTTTGTACAGGAGGAACGTGGAACTACTATGATTTAATTGATTATGTCATGAACAGCTGTTACACCTAAAAGCCAGCACAATAATCCGAAAGAACTCGATGTCAAGGAAGACCGCCGCAGCGATGCGAAAAGTTGTACTCCTCAAAAAATGCATCATCATGTGTCGGTTTTCTACTGAATAATAATAATCAGAAAAATAACATGATAAAAGTAGTAGCAATAGGAGCTACAACAATTATGGGAAAAAATGAGAGACAAGAAAATAAATGAAATAATTGAATAGATTCTAAATTAATTAATGAATAATTGGATAAATTCGATAATAGGAACGTTAGACAATTCCTTGACATTTATGTCCGGGATAGCGGGATAGGTGAAAACCTAGCATTAGGCTGAGAGATATCGATTCCATAATGATAATGATAACGATAATACTATTCACGTTTTGTACGGAGTTGAGACAATTTATGATATTTTTACGCGGATGTTTGAAGAATAAAAAAAAAACAAACTCGGTGGATATAATTGCATCAGCTATTTTCGGTATTTCCGTATTTTTCTATCATCGGATTCTAAACGCGCTAACGGGCTTAGCAAACTCGGTCACTGGAATTTCTCGAGTTATCGCAAATCGAATTTGTCGGCGATAACAAACCGGAAATACATGGTGGTAAACGTTTGAATGACAAAACGAAGAAGCAACGAACGAAAAAAATTAGCGAACAAATTGGAATAATAAATTATAAATAGAAAACAAATGAATTGCTAACAGAAAATTAAAGAAAAAACAATTCAGACGGAAGTCCCTGTATATAGTCTAATTTTCAAGCCCACCGTCCAATTGCTTGAATTTAATCGCGAGTTTTCCCATTAGCTTGCTACGGAGTTGAACTTTTGGTAATTATTTACTTTTACGGCTTTTCCGAATTTTTGAGTTTTTCGAAATTTTTTTTTTCGAGGATGTTTGTTTGGTGCTCCAAATCAAGAATCAGGTGGGGGAAGTCGGAAAATGTTATGGGAAATATTTTTTTTTTACATTTTTTCGAAAAAATTTTTTTTTTTTTTTTTTTCGATGATCGGGAGTTGCTGTCCAGCACCCTGCATCATGTATGTGTGTAAGTGCATAATTGCACTTACACACATACAGTGCAATCACACATATAGTGCGTCGGTTGTTCGTAATTGTCTGAAGATAAATTTCTTAACGCTATATATCGACTATGGCGATTGCGTTGCGGAATGAAAACAAACATCTTTAGCATTGAAAAATGTCAACACTGCTTTGTCCTTGCCTTCCTTACTACGGAGTCCGCAAGAATTTCACGGTTTCGGTAATTCGTCCGAGTACAATCGTTTAATAATTTTCTTAACGATGTATACGGATCTATGAAACGTCCCATGCAAAAATGGCCGGACAAAAATGGCCGCCGAAAAAATGGCCGACCGAAAAAATGGCCGATGGAAAAAATGGCCGATGGAAAAAAAGGCCGGCGGGAAAAATGGCCGATAGAAAAAAAGCCGATGGAATAAAGTTAGAAATTTAAGAATTTTTCGTTTGTTATTAGTTATTTATTTATTTAGGTTTTTGGGTACTTCGGGGATTCAGGGTTATTGTTAGTTTTTTTATTCATTTTTGGGTACTCGGGGGTTTAGGGTTATAGTTAGTTTTTTTAATTATTTTTGGGTACTTGGGGATTTAGGGTTATTATTAGTTTTTTTTATTCATTTTTGGGTACTCGAGGATTTAGGGTTATTGTTAGTTTTTTTATTCATTCTGAGCACTCGGGGATCTAGGGTTATTATTAGTTTTTTTATTTATTTTTAGGTACTTGGGGATTCAGGGTTATTGTTAGTTTTTTTTATTGATTTTTGGTTACTCGGGGATTTAGGGTTATTGTTAGGTTTTTTTATTTATTTTTGGGTACTTCGGGGATTCAGGGTTATTTGTTATTCATTAAGGTACGCACGCGCACCCACGCGCCCGCGTATGTGTGTGTGTGCACTAACTTGTGCACACACACACATACTGATGTATATGATACGGGGAAGCAATTCCAGAACACCCTCCCCCCCCCCAAAAAAAAAAATTCTGAAAATTGTTTAAAAAAAATATTTCCGATAACATTTTCTGACCTCCCCCACCTGATTCTCCATCTACATGACCAAACAAACATCCTCGAAAGAGAAAATTTTGAAAAACTCCAAAATTCGGAAAAGCCGTGAAAGTAAATAATTACCGAACTTTTTTTTCCAATTAAGTCTGAGGCGATTCGGTGACGTTCGATGAATACAATTATCTTGTTTTCTTCCGAGGTCCGACGTATTTCGTTAATTAGTTTGGGTTCTGATGGCCGCCGACGTCAGAATTAAGCAGCAGCATCATCAAACGATGACGCGATCCTAAAATCTTCTGGGCCCAAAGTGTGACTGTAAAACCATGCGGGATAGTTCGGAGGTGATGAGAACGAGATGAAAGAAAAGAGTAATAAGACTCATCACATTTAATTGTGCAGACGATCTGTAGACAACACGTACGTATATGTTTTACTCGTGACAAATATTTTTATCAATGATCTCGAATAAACTCTCATCGTCACAACGACGTTTCTTCTACACGCTACTCGATCACTGACCTCGTTGATCGAAATGTCCATGCATAATTTTTCTTACAATTTTTATTTATTCTTCGAACATTCGACCGATATTTTTGTATTTATGTTACATTATTTTGGAAATTATTCAATGTGGAAGCGACGACGGTCGCGTTCGGAAATCAAATTATTCTGCGCCTTTTAAGCGGAATCAATCAACGTTGTTCATCATAATAATAATAATTGTTATCATTATAATTATTCAATTAATAAATAAAAATCCATTTGATTTATTTATATCAGCAATTTCATTTATGGATTTTCAAATTATAATTATAGTTATAATAACGTAGATGAAACGTACTTCAGAGCCAAAGTTACGTTCGAGCGCTTGTGTCAATCAGATAACGTATTTTTCGAAGTGGCTGATTTTTCACTCACGTTAATTGCTCAGGTAAATCAACTGATTACCCGGCCGATTAACGTGACTATGAAGTCAACCACTTTGAAAGATACGTAGTTTTTAATCAGCGATTAAATCCATTGATTTTAATGACGCTGGCGTCAATTATCATACGATCAGCTGTTTCACCGATACTCATGTCGTTATCTGCCGTTGGACGTCTCTCAATTAACATCGATCGACCCAAAGATACGACTGATCGAATCGATTCGAAAAAATTCACGATACGGACAAAAAATGGAGGTCGATCGTCAAAAGAAGCGAATAAAAAGAACCGCATGATGGAATCGGTAGATCGGAATTCTGGGTATCCAGAGGGTTCGGACCAGCTGCTCGGCACGTGCGATAAAAAGATTAAACGGACACAATAACACGTATGCGCACCGAGCCGCAGATCTTGAAGTCACATGACTCGAAATCTCACTCATTGTCAGACGTTCCGGAGACTCGTGATTGATAAGAGAAATAATCGCGAAAAAATAATAAGTTGCATGATATTTTTCGTAGTCTCAGTATATATGGGGGAAAATTTCCCAAATCACCGAACTGAAACCCTCCTATCCCCCGATGTGGACGATGATTTTTTTTTAGTATCCTTGGGATCCTACGACCTCACTAATTTTTTTTGAGATTTTTTAGAGCCCTCCTTCCCCTCCCCTCCCCCCGCCATATTATTTTTGTCAAGAGGTTACTGCTATTTGCCCCCTTTTTATTTGGATGACATTTTTTCCCCGGATACTCTATTGAAATCGAAAAACTTTTTTTATAAAATTGGAACGGGCAGCGGGTTTCTGATATTTTTATTTATGTTTTTGGAATTTTGCAAAAATTCGAGTCTTTCCGAAATTTGAATATATGATATTGGTTTTCGATCTAAAAAAAGAAAAGAAAAATTAAATCTATCTTGCGAAAAATCGATATTCCAATTATTTCGATAGAAAATCAATAGGAAATCGGAGTTACCTCCTGATGATAGCAACAATTAATTCATACTCAAAAATCGATTTTCTATCGAAATAATCGAAATATCGATTTTTTTGCAAGACAGATTTAATTTTTCTTTCTTTTTTTTAGATGGGAAACCATTATCATGTATTCAAATTTCGGAAAAAATCGAATTTTTGCAAAATTTCAAAAAAATAAATAAAAATATTAGGAACCCGCTGCCCACTCCAATTTTATGAAAAAAGTTTTTCAATTTCAATAGAGTATCCGGGAAAAAAATGTCATGGAAATAAAACGGGGGCAAATAGCAGTTACCTCTTGATAAAAATAATATGGCCGGGGGAGGGGAGGGGAAGGAGGGGTCTAAAAAATCTTTAAAAAAATTAGTGACGTCGTAGGATCCAAAGGATACTAAAAAAAAATCATCGTCCACATCGGGGGATAGGAGGGTTTTAGTTCGGTGAATTGGGAAATTTTGCCCCATATAATAATATATATGTGTACAAATATGAATTATGAGACAGTATGTTTGACGTGTTTGCGTCAAACAAGTGATTGGAGATTGCGAGTATAAAGGTCACGTCGATTTATGTGTAATCACCAACCAAGTACAAAACTTATCGATGCCGTACATATCGGCTACATAGATAGATTTCTATACATGGGGTATTCCTGGGAATTTCGGCAACTTCGGACAGTTGGGTCGAAATTTTTGCCCCCCAATTTTTTTCATTAATATGTGTTCAAAATAAAGAGACACCTATTTCGGCGTTTTTTATTTTAGGCCCCCACTTTTGAAATACAGTCAAATGAAGTTTTTGAAGTATTGACCACATTCGGTCATTCAAATCGATATATCTCAGCAACGGTTAGTGATAACTCAAAAAACCACAGGTGTTTTTTTTTCATTTTTGAACGCTTTATACATTGAAAACATTGACGATTATGTTGCACAAATTCAACAATTATTTATCAACAATTCAAAATTAAAAATGAAATACAACAAAAAAATACCCTTAATTTTTTAAATGTATTTTTTTTTTAATTCCTTGAACAAAAACGAAAATTTAGACACCTTGAACTTTTTGGGCCGACGCTTCGTTCGGAAGTTATAGATTTTTTTGTCACAAAAAACCCGTAAATGTTTACCCGGTTGTTAAGAATAAAAGCTATAACTTTCGAACGAAACGTCGGCCCAAGTCCGGCCGGGTCTCAAAATTTTTCTTTTCGTCCAAGGAATTTGAAAAAAAATCAATTTCAATAATTAAGGGTACTTTTTTCTTCATGCAATTTTTTACTAATAAAATACGTATATTTACCGGTTTTTCATGACAAAAAAAGCTATAACTTTCGAACGAAACGTCGGCCCAAGTCCGGCCGGGTCTCAAAATTTTTCTTTTCGTCCAAGGAATTTGAAAAAAAATCAATTTCAATAATTAAGGGTACTTTTTTTCCATGCAAATTTTTACTCATAAAATACGTAAATTTACGGGTTTTTTGTGACAAAAAAATCTATAACTTCCGAACGAAGCGTCGGCCCAAAAAGTTCAAGGTGGCTAAATTTTCGTTTTTGTTCAAGGAATTTAAAAAAAAATACATTTCAAAAATTAAGGGTACATTTTTTCTTGTATTTCATTTTTAATTTTGAATTGTTTATAAATAATTGTTGAATTTGTGCAACATAATCGTCAATGTTTTCAATGTATAAAGCGTTCAAAAATGAAAAAAAAACACCTGTGGTTTTTTGAGTTATCACTAACCGTTGCTGAGATATATCGATTTAAATGACCGAATGTGGTCAATACTTCAAAAACTTCATTTGACTGTATTTCAAAAGTGGGGGCTCAAAATAAAAAACGCCGAAATAGGTGTCTCTTTATTTTGAACACATATTAATGAAAAAAATTGGGGGAAAAAATTTCGACCCAACTGTCCGAAGTTGCCGAAATTCCCAGGAATACCCCACATACATAAAATGGGGAAGTAAATGAAATTTGGAAATTCAAACGTTTGGATTAACTTTATCGTATATAAATATTTTAAAAATGGAGAAACTAAATTAAATTTTTTCAATTTCTAAATATTTTCCGATTGAGGTAAATTTAAATCTAATTAAATTTTTATTGAATTGAAATTTAAAGAACAAAGGAATTGAATGGAATTAAGGGTATATAAAATTATATGAATCGAATAGTTGTGTTTCATTCTGATTCAAATTAATTCCTGGAACAGAAAAAAAAATAATTAATTTAATCGATTAAAATTTATATTGCAATTTGGAGAATACAAATAATCAAATTAATATATTTTTTGCTATTTCTTCTGTCGTATCATCCGTCCGTTATTATCATGATTGTTTATCCAATGTAAATAATATTACGAACTCGTTGACTTTTCTTTGCAGCCGAAGTTTTATGTTTTCGACTAAATTATTTACTCGTAAATTTATTTAAGTTCTTATTTATATTATTTAGTAATCATCCAAATTGTCTGAAATTATTCGAATATATTAAACTTTGAAAATCCAACAAAAAAAAAACATCCAAAAGAAAAAAAAACTTGATTCAATTGAATTCTGATTACAATGTTGTCTATGTTTTTGACAAAATTATTCACTCGTAAGTTATCAAACTCAAAATGAAATATAAAAAAAAAATAGGTTGTAATTTCTATGAAACCTGATAAAATCGATACATTAACTCCGTTCTCACTGTTCAGTTCATTAAAAAATTTGCTAACCCAAACATAAATGTATCGAATTATTTCCGTACTACGATAAATCGTCAGTTTATTGTTTTTCGTTCCATACGACTAGAACGCGATGCCTATTAATTACCGAGCGTATGTCTATGAGCGTTTCGAAGATCGTCGCCAAACTGTCTGCTGCGTTCATCATCTACACATGTACCGGATGATGACGCAATGAATACGAATTAAACGTCCGAAGTTGCGACGATCAAACGATCTCATCGGTTTGACTTTGAGATTTGTCAATAATTGTTATTGTGCAACATCGTCGTGGCACAACTCTGTTTAGATCCAGTGGACGCGAGAGTTCATTGACTCGATTAGTCACAAATAATCGTCGTTGTCGATGCCGACGAACAACCACGACACAATGGCAGACACGCGGATTAGCAAAAAAAGAAACAAGGAAGAAAACGTTATTATCTGTGAATCGGTGCACGTTAATTGCACTACGACTGAAATATCTTATCGGGACGATAAGAGAACATGCTAATTTTACACTTCCAACTATGTACATTTTCCGAACGAAAATATTCACCGTTTAGTTTACGAAACAAAAGAGTAGAATTTTCTATTTTGAAGGATGGAGGTAAATTGTTCGATTTCGATAATTTTTATTTTCAAACAATTACACCAGGAAATTCCAGGGGAAAATTGCCTAGCTATGAGGAATTACATATCTGATTTAAGATAAAATTGAAACAATTATTTAGGTTATTTGCGAATAATTTTTGGCAGTATACGAAATTTTTATTGAGAAAAAAAAATTATGTACCATTATCATTAATTCTAATATTATATATTTGTTTTATGATCATTGTTAATATTTACATTCTTATTTATATTTTTTGTTTTAATTTTGTTATTTATTGCCGTTTGATGCTTGTGATTAATCGATGAAAAAATTATTCATTCCCCGGTGAGAACACGAGCTTACAAAAGCCTCCACACGTCTGACTCACGTGATGCAAAGATCGTGCCACCATGCGAATCACACAACTCGTTACTGAAACGCTGTAAGGCCTAAAAAAAAAAAGAAATTAAGACGATAAACGAAAAATAGAGAGAAATCTTTTTTTCAACGAGAGGAATGATTCGACTGTTGATTTTTGTTCAGAAGGCGATTGTCACGTTTATGGCGATATTTACGTAGACCCGAGTCATCCGGATTAATAACGAAGATTAAATTTCTTAATCTGTTTGTCTGAACGTTTTCCGAAAAAGAGTCGTCACAATCTCACGTGTCACTGCGGATCAGTTAGAATTCCGTTAATTATAAACATATCAAGACTGTTGGTTATCAGTCGGTTACTTATTTATTTATATTTTATTTATTTATCCATTTATTTATTCATTTATTTGTTTATTTATTTATTTATTTATTTATTTATTTATTTATTTATTTATTTATTTAGTTATTTAGTTATTCATTTATTTATTTATTCATTTATTAATTAATTAATCTATTTATTTATTTATTTATTTATTTATTTATTTATTTATTTATTTATTTATTTATTTATTTATTTATTTATTTATTTATTTATTTATTTATTTATTTATTTATTTATTTATTTATTTATTTATTTATTTATTTATTTATTTATTTATTTATTTATTTATTTATTTATTTATTTATTTATTTATTTATTTATTTATTTATTTATTTATTTATTTATTTATTTATTTATTTATTTATTTATTTATTTATTTATTTATTTATTTATTTATTCATTTATTCATTTATTTATTTATTCATTTATTTATTTATTTATTTATTTATTTATTTATTTATTTATTTATTTATTTATTTATTTACTTATCATCCAATTAGTCGGCCTCGGAATTGACGCACGAGAGCTCACGAATCGTCACGTGATTCGGGGAGTCCGAATTGCTGCTTCCTGAATAAATGAATCCTTAGTTATGTGAGTAAATCGATTGTCTTATTTTAGTCGTCCTGGAAGGACAAAATCGATCGGCACGTAGTTTCCCGACCAGTGGAATTATTCTTTTTACAATAAGTGCGGATGTTTTCAAACCAAGATTAGCGTCGACACTTCTCCCAATACAAATGGGATCATAAAATAAAATCGTATAAAAGTTATACAGCTATTAAATTTAAAACAAGCTGCAAGCTGAAACTTGCAATTTGCTTCCCCTGAATTTTCGGTAGTGCACGAAATCCTTCTATGAGGAAGCATCTCTCGATTTATTTCATTTTATTTTTTTTAATCTTCGGCTTCCTCATAAAGGAAGTTCCGTTCACTACCGAAAATTCAGGGGAAGCAAATTGCAAGTTTCAGCTTGCAGCTTGTTTTATGCAGGATATCCGTAGATCCTTCCCACCGTATAAAAACCGACTCGAACGTATATAAAAATTCAATGTGTCCCAAAATTCGAGCGCGTTGTTTAATTCCTATCTAATCTAGTAACAACTTAAGCTGACGGTTAGTTTGAGCGTGTGTATAAATTAGAGCACGTTCAGTCCAGTGGTTTTGAATTTTCAAGGGTTGGAACTTAGAAATTTCTAATTGCTCTAGAACTCGATCCGTTCGGCCGATCTCGGCCAAATTTGATATGTATTATAGCACAATGACATCCTATACTTGCAGAGAATTATGGTTCGATTGGTCGAAGTTAACGACAAATAGAGCAAAAAACTTGATTTTTTGAAAAATTCAAAAAATCATAAAATCTAAAGTTATTGATGGATTCGGCTCAAATGCAATACCAACCGTCCTTGTACTCAATTCTATATGTCAAAAACTATTTACCCGAAAATGTCGAAAATTGCGGACGCTAGCGTGGCTACAGACATTTTTTGGAAAATTCAAAACGCTGTCGAAGCCGAACAAGTGCGTCGATAATTGCGAAATTTACAGATTACATAGATATTAGTAGGCATCACATGTGTGCAAAATTTGAGTACGGTAGCTTAAACCGTTCTCGAGTTATGAACGTTTGAATTTTAGAGGGTGGTTACATACATACACACACACACACACACACACACACACACACACACACACACACACACACACACACACACACACACACACACACACACACACACATACATCCGGACATTTTTTCCGAATGTGTTTTCTGGATGTTTTAGGACATTCTGAACCTATTGACATCAAAATCTCGAAAAAAAAATTTCGGACCGTCACAAAGCTTCCTTTATGAGGAAGCAAAAATACAAGACAAAAATATTCAAATATCAGTAAAATATTGGAATTATTCTATTAAATATAGTGTATAGATATGTCTCAATCTGATCTCAAGCTCAAGACAAACCGTCAACATATTCTAAAAAATATTCAACGATTAAAAAAAAAAATTCAAATGAAAAAAAAAAAAAAAAAAAAATAGTAAAAAATTATTATATACAATAAAAATTTCCAATTCTTTTCCTGGACGAAGAATGGACGCATGTTCCTCAAATCTTTCAAACACAATATATCCCATCAAAATTTCATTTCCACACCGCCCGAAACATTTGTCAAATCGTTGATTATCTTTCTCTTCAATTTTGTTTTTTTTTTAATTTGTCAATTCAATTTTAAAAAATTGTTTTTTAATTTAAAAAAAATGTCTTCACGTCATTGAGAATCGACGTATCATCGCGAGCTAGTATTTCACGGTGACGAGGTCGAGGGCGATGGCTGTGATTAGTGGTCGCTGGATCGCGATATTGAATCAACAAAAAGTGGGGAAGGCACTAAGCGGTCAGACACACTTCGTGCGCGGATACACGAAGCGCACGTTTCGATATATATACCCCAAGCCCGTCGTTTCGATCGCGCTGTGTCTCACGATCCGGCCTCCAGAAATTTTCCAGCGATTACGGAAAAAAGAGAATAAATAAATAAATAAATAAATAAATAAATAAATAAATAAATAACTACATAAATAGGTAAATAAATAGATAAATAAATGAAGAAATAAAGGAATAAATAAATAAATAAATAAATAAATAAATAAATAAATAAATAAATAAATAAATAAATAAATAAATAAATAAATAAATAAATAAATAAATAACTAACTAAATAAATAAATAAATAAATAAATAAATAAATAAACAGACAAACAAACAAACAAGTAAATAAATAAATAAATAAATAAATAAATAAATAAATAAATAACTAAATAAATAAATAAATAAATAAATAAATAACTAAATAAATAAATAAATAAATAAATAAATAAATCGGTAAATAAATAAATAAATAAATAAATAAACAGATAAACAAACAAACAAGTAAATAAATAAATAAATAAATAAATAAATAAATAAATAAATAAATAAATGAATAAATAAATAAATGAATAAATAAATAAATAAATAAATAAATAAATAAATAAATAAATAAATAAATAAATAAATAAATAAATAAATAAATAAATAAATAAATAAATGAATAAATGAATAAATAAATAAATAAATAAATAAATAAATAAATAAATAAATAAATAAATAAATAAATAAATAAATAAATAAATAAATAAATAAACAAATAAATAAATAAATAAATAAATAAATAAATAAATAAATAAATAAATAAATAAATAAATAAATAAATAAATAAATAAATAAATAAATAAATAAATAAATAAATAATAAAACAAGTGCGGGTGACTCCGAAGGTACCACAAGGGGCGGGCAAAACGGGTGTGCGTGGTTAATTCAGATTATTTTTCTCACTGTTTTTTTTATTTTTCGGGCACGCGCCGTCACATGACCGGTTAAGCGATATCACCGGTCTCGTGACGATTGTAACTTGTTGATTCCTTCGGTGCGCAGAAATGCTGATAACAAATCCCTCGAGAGGCTATTTAATCGACGGCCCCCCTTCCTACGACTTCTCGTTAAGCTCCGACCAACTTAGCTCGTTCTTGGCGTAGTACGTTTTTTTCGTTTTTTTGCGACTGGCAATACTCGATCGTCGATATGACGCGATGGGATTACGATCCGTTTGTGAAGGAATCACCGGAAACGCGGTGAGTATATTTATCAATTTATAATTGAATTAAAAAAAAAATAGGAATTCCAATGTTTGGTTAAAAAGTGTCAACAAAAAAACCTGAAACTAATGTATTCCAAAAACATCTTTCCAAAATGTTATTTTTCTTGTAACTCAAAATATTATTTATAATTCATTGAGAAAATAACAAGGATTCGACCTTTAAATCGGACAAAAAAAACGAAAAAAAATCCCGAAGGTATTTTTTCAAAACATTTTAGAGTTACGAATAAAAGTTACGAATAAATGCGCGATTTTTTTTTTTATACCAACGAAATCGATGAAACGAGTCGAACTCGTTATTATGCAATGCTGCGAGCGTGGCTGATTATAATATTGTTGAAGAAATAATAATAATGATAATTAAAGTTATTGCGATACGAGAAAGCACATGACGTTGAGAGACGAGTGGGAAGTGTACGAGCGATAGGAAGTACAACTCGTGACTTACCCAAAGCCGTTCCCGCCGGGATGATAAAATCCTCGGTCGAACTATTTAACGCAGTGTTTCAATCACGAGTTGCAACAAACGTAAACGCACTTTCGTGCGGTCAACATGTCGATTACCAAGAATTATTCGACTTTTGACGAAAATTACGAAAGTGGGTGTGTAATTTTGTAACTAAATGTTTTCTTTAAAGTAAAATTTTCGTTCATTTTTAGTGTTTATGATTTTTATTTTTTTTTATTTTTTTGCTCTGTTTATTTAAAGAACAGAGAAATTTTTTTCTTTCATTGCAATTTTTAAAAAATAGTATTAAGGGGTGAAAAGTTTATGCGTTTCGCCTTATCGATCGCAGAGATGGAATTAGTTATTTCGTGAATTTCGATAACGCAGGTGAATACGTTAATGCGCATTTCGATCGAAAAAAATACTGAGATGAGTGACGTAACGATGTGAGATAATTATTTGGAAAATAATAACAGGTGAGTACGTCCGAACCGTACCCACGACGAGTGCATATCTTTGTTGATATGTACGGAGATAATTTTTTTTAAATATAAAAAATACAAAAAGTTGGAACTTGCAATTTGCTTCCTCGAAATCGTAGGTAGTGAACGAAGATTCCTCTATGATGAATCATTTTTTTTGTTCTGAATCTGATAGATTAAATGGAGATATTTATATGAGTGCTAATTTCCTATTTAATCTTTGGCTTCCTCATAGAGGAATCTTCGTTCACTACCTACGATTTCGAGGAAGCAAATTGCAAGTTCCAACTTGCAGCTTGTTTTTGGAAATTTGAAAACGATACAAAATCCGATTCACGGCTTGAATCATGACCAAAATTATAGTTAAAGTCGGGGTTATAGAGCTCGACATGCCTCCAAAATTTGGGGGCCGTAGCTGAAACTGTTCTTGAGTTATACACGTTTGAATCTTGGGAGGTCATCTTGAACGTACATAATAATTCAAAGTGACCTAAAATCCGAACGCGTTGTTCGGTTTC
Organism: Sussaba pulchella; assembly: GCA_963971145.1. Lineage (NCBI taxonomy): Eukaryota > Metazoa > Arthropoda > Insecta > Hymenoptera > Ichneumonidae > Sussaba > Sussaba pulchella. Next base: position 13,888 of record CAXAQZ010000952.1, read on the forward strand.
TACCAAATTTAGTAACAAATGAAGCTGATTGTTGGTTCAAGCGTGTGCATGAATTTAAGGACGTTCAGTCGAATATTTTCCAACTTGCAGAGGTTCGAACTTCGAAATTTATAGTTGCTATAAAATTAGATCCGCTCAGCCGATCTTCGCCAAATTTGATATACATCATCGCTTAATGATGTCCTATACTCGTGTAAATTTAGAGCTCGATTGGTTAAAGTTAACGAAAGTTATAGCGACAAATTTGATTTTTTGAAAAATTCAAAATATCATAAAATCAAAAATTATCGATGGATTCGGCCCAAATGCAATACCAACAAACATTATATACAAATCTCTTTGTCAAAAACTATTTAGACGAATATCTCAAAATTTGCGACAGTTATGGTGCGTACTTCCTTTTTTTGGAAATTTGAAAACGACACAAAATCCGAGTGACGCCTTGAATCATGACCAAAATTATAGTCGAAGAAGGAGTTATAGAGCTGCACATGCTTGCGAAATTTGGGGGCTGTAGCTGAAACCGTTCTCGAGTTATACACGTTTGAATTTTGGGAGTCCATTACAGACACACACATACACACATACATCCGGACATTTTCTAAAAATGTGTGTTTCTGGACGTTTTAGAACATTCTGAACATGGTGACATGAATATCTCGAAAAAAAAAATTTTCACCGTCACATAGCTTCCTCTATGAGGAAGCAAAAATACAGGAATTTTTAAAAAATTAAAAAAAAAAACGAATTGTTCTGTTATCGGTGTCACGAATAGCTCGAATTGTCGACATTCCGGCAAGAATAGACGACAACTGCTAAAAAATGACAACGAAATGCTAGATAACGTGATAGGTAAAAAGAAATTGGTTTTACGCGTTAGGTTGGGTTTAGCTTACTGACTGAGATGAGGCTACAGATTAATTTTTAAAATTATTTATTCTAAAGTTTGACTTTTTGATGGTTCATTGTACGACCGGGACTATGTAAAATCATTATTGCATAATTATCGATATGAGAAAATCAAGATCGACGAAAATCAAAGAATCTTAACAAAAATTTATTATGCTCTTTTTTTGTTTTTCGTGTGTGTTTTTTGAAACATATCTTGTTGATTTGGTCACTAGTCATTGTTGTATAAAATTTTTGTTACATTGGAACGTTACTGAGAACTTTTACAAATTTCTTTTATTCTTGTTATTATTGTGATTATTATTATTATGTTCAATTTACTAAAATACTCGTAAAACCCCCTTTCGGCGTTGACAAATGAATGTCGGGGTAAATATGTTGTCCGCTGGAGTAGTTACGCCACGTGGGACGCACCGCGTATAACATTGGATCCGACAGTGTCCATATTTTCTCGGTGCACACAAATATATACGGGGCGTTTCACGAAAATTTGGATCAAGGTCCGACGATCATGACCGCGATTTATTATGTAATTTTTTTTAACCCAAAACAATGATCAACCGACGTTCAACCGAATTTTAGAATTCTTAAAATTCTCCAACAACTCGTACGCAAATATTAAATTCTTTTAATCGCAATTTTCATACTTGAATTTTTAAGAGTTCGAAATAATTAGAACGAATTCAAAAATAAATATCAAAATTGATTGCGATCTGGAATTTAAAAAAAACTGCATTCATGAGTTGCTAAAATCGAATTTGAAAAAATGGAAGACAAAAAAACATGAGGTTTCATTTCTGAATTTTGTTTCTGACGTAAGAACGAACGAAGAAAAAGTAAAATGCTCACGACATTAATCGTAACTGATTTATAAGTCGTTTAATGCACGATTGAAAATTTATACGACAATCGGTTTCCAAATTTATAATTTTAAAAAAATCTAAACCGAACATTACGTATCAGATCGGAGACATGATCGATATTACGTGGAATGCGCCGTATATAATCATCGTGTAGCGTACACGAGGTGCTCACGACTAACTAGCGTGACAATAAAATTGTCTCACGCGTATTAACGATGCAGGCTGAAAATGCTCGTTTGTAAGCAATACGCCAACGCTTATTGGTTTGCAAACAAAACGTGAGTCAATGCAATGAAGAACGGACCGTGGTTAAACTATCCGACAAACCAGTTGATTCGGACGATTATGGTTAATCTACTCTGTTGTTAATTATTTCATCCACTTTTATTAGTTATGACAACTAATAAAAGATTATTTTACGTCTATCAGTCAAATTCGTGACATCGAAGTTTTAATAATGATGATAATAATTATTATATAATGGTACACGACACGAAAACATAATAAATCATAGAATTATATTTCTCATGTTATTAATTATTACATCCACGTTTATTGGTTATAACAACAATGAGGATTACTTTGAGTCAATCAGTCAAATTCACGACATCAAAGTTTAACAATAATCATAATAATGATATAAAGATTGAATTTGACTCGAAAACATAATAATAAATCATAGAATATATTTCTCAAGTTATTCATTATTTCGTCCGCGTTTATTGGTTATGACAATTATTTATACGGTTTATTTTACGTCAATCAGTAAAATTCGTGTCATCAAAGTTTCAATAATGATAATAATGAAAGTAAAAAAAATAATAACAATGGTATAAAGATTGAATGCGACTTGAAAATATAATAATAAATCATAGGATTGTATTTTTCAATAAATAGTATTTGTACCGTTTATAACGACGAAGTTCACAAAGAATAACAGATACGATGCACCTCAACATTTTTATACAAGCCGCAAGAGTATTTCTTTCTAAGTCGGTCGACGTAATCTTATTTATGACCCCGAGTGCGCGTTCTTATCGGAATGAGATTTTTGATGGAGATAACGTGAATCAAGAACGTTTTTTTGCAGCAATGATCGCAAAAGAAAGACCACAAGCTCTGGCAATCGCGAGCCTTTCAGAAAATGTCTTCTGAAATGTTTCTGAAAGGTTTTATTTATTTATTCACTCATTTACTTATTTATTTATTTATTTATTTATTTATTTATTTATTTATTTATTTATTCATTTATTTACTTATTTATTTATTTATTTATTTATTTATTTATTTATTTATTTATTTATTTATTTATTTATTTATTTATTTATTTATTTATTTTATGACCTTACTTTTTACGTCAGCGCAGTATTCGGCGTTGAGATACTACTACGGATAAAAATTTCCTCTGCAATTGATCTTTTTTGGGATTGACAAGTTTTTAACGGTCACCCGTTAGATTTGTTTTTTTCCTTAAAATTAGACATCAGACCTCGGTGCTCGTGACATTTCTGACGGAAATAGGAAATTTTTATGAATTCAGATGCCTTTCGTAAATAAAAAAAACTCACAGTCAGGAATTTCCAAAACAAAAAATTTCACACTTCCATGAATATAAAGCGACAGTTAAACCGAGTCAGTCGCAAATACGCGTGCGCGACGCTTCGCAATCGCGATTGGCTGCGGCATTCGGCAAACATTGCAAGCGCGCGGCCTCGGCTAATCGTATCAGCGAATTTTCGCGCGCGCGCTTCAAATCCACCAGTTAGAATTGACGATGGCTGCACAACTAACTAACGGCCAAACTAACGGTCATAATTCAACAATAGTCATACTCAAAAGTCTCTCAAAATTCCCAACGATAAATCACCCTCACAAAAAGATCTCTTTTTTCTCATAATTATTTCGAAAAATCAGGAAATATCGCCAAATAATGGCAAATATTTCACCAAAACTGCGAGAAAAAATAGAAAATTATTGTTTTCGGTGGGAAAACATTTTTTTGAAAATATCATTAATCGAATCAACGTATTTGTACGTATTTTTCACGTATGTCACGTAGCGCTCGTTCTCTCCCAAACGGTGAAAGTCCGGACTTGCGGGAGACATACGTCTAATCAGCATCGCCACGCGGTGCTCTCTCTCCCACTCCGGTCTCCGCTGTCGCTTCGTACAGTTACTGAGCTTGGCTCTTCCTCGCCAAAAGCGCGGTTTAAGTATAAAACTCGCGCTCCAACGAGCACGATCGAACAGTGCTTCGCGACTGCCAAGTGAGAAGGATGTTCCTTCACAAGACTTTCGATACTCATTGTTATTGTAATTATCATCGTTATTATCGTTATTATTGATGTGACATCATTTTTTTGATAATAATTTCAATAATCTCAATTCGAATAAATTAAATAAAAGTGCGAACAAATGAAACGTTTTAGAAGAAAACGAGTGGATGATGCACTTTCGCACAATCGTTTGAGAGAGAGTTTTAAAAAAATATAAAAATCATCGATGGAATAACAGTTTTTCAAATCTATTTTATTTTTATTTTCGATAATCAATGTGTAATTAAATAGTATTGTGAACGACAAAATGTGAATTATATTTTTGCGTCGTTTTGAAAAAGAATATATTGGATTTTTGGATCGTCGAAACAATGGTTGCGATGGACGAGTGAGTATCGATGTTTCCTCTTATTTCGAAGAATATGTTTTCTTGTAAATTTCAAACTGTTTTATCATTAATTTTCTCATTTGTTTTTCTATTTTATTTTATTCTTTCTTATTTTAGTATATAAGGGTTTACCTTATCTCTCCATTTATCGGCGAGTAGAGCTTCGGCTTTGCTGTCTGTCACGAATATTTCGACTTTCAGCGACGATTGAATTATTAAAAATGTACGAGCACGCAACCTCAAGGCGGACGTGATAAATCAAATCAGTCAGACAAGATATTTTATTATTTAGCTAAGAAAGAATTAGAAAATTCGTATTTCTAGAAATTCAGAACTAACAGCTTAACTTTCAATTGCGTAGCATCGCTATAATTCGAGAGACGCGGCAACGTCTTTAATTTATTACTTTATCAATATTATTATTAAATACATTCAAATGTATCGTATGATGAGGAAATTTCAATCGTCGTCATACTTCGTCCGCGACGTTTCGGAGATTTTCCGAGTCCGATACGACTAGCCAAAGGCGATAAACAACCGGAAGTCGGATGCAGACGGATGGGCGAAATCGCCAGTGACCCTGACTGACCCCGCGATAGGCGAAATGTCGTCGAATCGAGGAAAAATACAAAAAGTAATGATAAGAAAAAAATCGTTTAGAATTCTCCCACAACTCTTCAATCCCAATGAAACGTCATACTTGACGATTTTTAAATCTTCCCGGCTTCATTTAAATTCAGACGAAAACGACCAAACACATAGAAATTCAATCAATTGATAACCACGTATTTAATTATACGAACATATGTTATCGAGCCAAATCACGAAAGGAATGATAATGGATAGGTGATAAAAAAAATATATATACATACGTGGATGAAAAGAAAAGCATATAAATGAATTGAAGGTTGAAGCGCTCCTGCGCACTCTGGCGGAATAGTTCCTCGAAGACACCAATAGTCACATACCTGTACAATGGACGTGTCCAAGTTTTAAAAATTCGTGCAGGGGTGCGTTCAAATACTTTGACCCGGGTAGGGTAAGAATAAAGTGGGGGTAAACTCTCGGGCTAGGGTATTTTATGAACGACGAAAGGTAGTACCACAATTTAACACGGCGCTTAACCATTAACCATATAGAACAAGAAGAAAAAATGGCGGCATGTTTAATCCGTATGAAAAACGCAGATAATTTGTAGTTGCAGTCACTTAACCATGTTGGAATCTCATCGAAAAACCGCAAACATTATTTTTTCGTTTATTAGTTTTTTCACTGTAAACAGCTTCAATACAAAGTTATATTGTGGGAAGTCGCGTAATGCGCATGTCGAGTAACATTTGCTTACCTAATCCACGTGGTTGGGAACCGTTAACTCGAGAGTTTACTCGAACATGCTTCTGAGGTCACAAGTTAGGTTAACTCGGACTTGACTGGGCTGCGTTCTGAATCCCTACTCGAGTCAACTATAGTTAACTCGCGTCGTTATAATTCTATTACTATAGTTATAATATAGTTGACTCGAGTTGGTTTTCAGAACGCAGCCCTGGAGTTAGTTCGAGTAAGATTTTACAACGCCATTCGGGATTGCTGTACTAGTTAACATAACCTCAAAACTCAGCCACGTGTTGCCGTCGAAATTGCCCCTGATAAGCGCGACCCGTTAGGGTGGAACGAAATCACGTGTCGAGCATTCTTCATGAAGTTTACCACACTTTTATCACAATATATAAACGCGTGTATTTTTGATCGTCCTCGGCGAAGTTGTGCAGCACAAAGAGAATAATTTCTCATCCCAAACGAGATACCTATACATATATAGTCAACAAAGCCTACGATGGAAATGAAAGAAAAGATAATCTCCCCCTTCGGTGATGCAATCACCGATCTATTAATAATAAAATACTTTGCCGATGAGGTTGCTTACTTTTTATTGATATAGCTTCATTTAATTCGTAACAAAGAAATATATATATATATGAACATTAATATAGATAATACAATACATGTGCTCGATTTTTGTTTGATTGCCAATAAAACGTAATTTAGATTATCTGACATGATATAAATATAACAAATTATAAATTAAATATAACTCATAAAAATATAAGTAACAAAAAATAATTGTTACGTCTTTTTCTTTGTGGAAAAGAAGTAAAAGTAATCTCCGGGTAAGGAAACAATGCACAAAGCCTCGATTTGGAAAACTTGCAAGTTTATTCCTCATGATTCGC
>CAXAQZ010000953.1:5000-14039 GCA_963971145.1 Sussaba pulchella
TAAACCTTCATTTTTCGACCGTAGATCGACCGCTTTTTCTTAAAACCAAACAAAAAAAAAAAAAAATTCGTTTGTAAAATAATAAGAACATTAAAATTATTCCAGGCGTAGACCGATCGGTTTTTCTGAAATTCGAAAAAAAAAAAAATTTCTTTCATGAAACGCGAAAACCATTTTGACCTAAAATTTATTCTAATAAATTAATGAAAAAAAATTGGTATCGAAAAACGAAAGAGGATTTTAAAATCCACACGTAGACCGATCGCATGTACATTGAGTTTACGCGTAGACCGACCGCACTCGGGAATAATCCACGCGTAGACCGACCGCGACCAGAGTTGTTCGACGCGTAGACCGATCGCATGTACATTGGTGTTGACGCGTAGACCGATCGCCCTCGGAAATAATCCACTCGTAGACCGACCGCGACCAGAGTTGTTCGACGCGTAGACCGATCGCATTCTCGAAAAGTAAAAGAACATAACTTTCTTCTTATCGCATTAACGTAACGATCAATATCAAAACGTGCTTAAAAATTTTTTTTTTTAAATTATTTTTCCATCGGAATGAAATGAATAAACCTTAAATTTTTACCCGTAGATCGACCTTTTTTTCTTGAACCCAAAAAAAAAAAAAAAAATTCGGTTGTAAAATAATAAGAACATTAAAATGATTCCAGGCGTAGACCGATCGGTTTTTTTGAAATTCGAAAATGAAGAAAAAAATTTTTCATGAAACGCGAAAAAAAATTTGACCTAAAATTTATTCTAATGAATTGATGAAAAAAATTGATATCGAAAAACGAAAGAGGAATTTAAAATCCACACGTAGACCGATTGCATGTATATTAAGTTGACGCGTAGACCGACCGCACTCGGAAATAATCCACGCGTAGACCGACCGCGACCAGAGTTGTTCGACGCGTAGACCGATCGCATGTACATTGAGTTGACGCGTAGACCGATCGCACTCGGGAATAATCCACGCGTAGACCGACCGCGACCAGAGTTGTTCGACGCGTAGACCGATCGCTTTCTCGAAAAGTAAAAAAACATAACTTTCTTCTTATCGCACTAACGTAACAATCAATATCAAAACGTGGTTAAAAAATTTTTTTTCAAATAATTTTTTCATCGAAATGAAATAAATAAACCTTCATTTTTCGACCGTAGATCGACCGCTTTTTCTTGAAACCAAAAAAAAAAAAAAAAAATTCGTTTGTAAAATAATAAGAACATTAAAATTATTCCAGGCGTAGACCGATCGGTTTTTCTGAAATTCGAAAAAAAAAAAAATTTCTTTCATGAAACGCGAAAACCACTTTGACCTAAAATTTATTCTAATAAATTGATGAAAAAAAATTGGTATCGAAAAACGAAAGAGGATTTTAAAATCCACACGTAGACCGATCGCATGTACATTGAGTTGACGCGTAGACCGACCGCACTCGGGAATAATCCACGCGTAGACCGACCGCGACCAGAGTTGTTCGACGCGTAGACCGATCGCATGTACATTGGGTTGACGCGTAGACCGATCGCCCTCGGAAATAATCCACGCGTAGACCGACCGCGACCAGAGGTGTTCGACGCGTAGACCGATCGCATTCTCGAAAAGTAAAAGAACATAACTTTCTTCTTATCGCATTAACGTAACGATCAATATCAAAACGTGCTTAAAAATTTTTTTTTTTAAATTATTTTTCCATCGGAATGAAATGAATAAACCTTAAATTTTTACCCGTGGATCGACCTTTTTTTCTTAAACCCAAAAAAAAAAAAAAAATTCGGTTGTAAAATAATAAGAACATTAAAATGATTCCAGGCGTAGACCGATCGGTTTTTTTGAAATTCGAAAATGAAGAAAAAAATTTTTCATGAAACGCGAAAAAAAATTTGACCTAAAATTTATTCTAATGAATTGATGAAAAAAATTGATATCGAAAAAGGAAAGAGGAATTTAAAATCCACACGTAGACCGATCGCATGTATATTGAGTTGACGCGTAGACCGACCGCACTCGGAAATAATCCACGCGTAGACCGACCGCGACCAGAGTTGTTCGACGCGTAGACCGATCGCATGTACATTGAGTTGACGCGTAGACCGATCGCACTCGGGAATAATCCACGCGTAGACCGACCGCGACCAGAGTTGTTCGACGCGTAGACCGATCGCTTTCTCGAAAAGTAAAAAAACATAACTTTCTTCTTATCGCATTAACGTGACAATCAATATCAAAACGTGGTTAAAAAATTTTTTTTCAAATAATTTTTTCATCGAAATGAAATAAATAAAACTTCATTTTTCGACCGTAGATCGACCGCTTTTTCTTGAAACCAAAAAAAAAAAAAAAAAAATTCGTTTGTAAAATAATAAGAACATTAAAATTATTCCAGGCGTAGACCGATCGGTTTTTCTGAAATTCGAAAAAAAAAAAAATTTTTTTCATGAAACGCGAAAACCATTTTGACCTAAAATTTATTCTAATAAATTGATGAAAAAAATTGGTATCGAAAAACGAAAGAGGATTTTAAAATCCACACGTAGACCGATCGCATGTACATTGAGTTTACGCGTAGACCGACCGCACTCGGGAATAATCCACGCGTAGACCGACCGCGACCAGGGTTGTTCGACGCGTAGACCGATCGCATGTACATTGGGTTGACGCGTAGACCGATCGCCCTCGGAAATAATCCACGCGTAGACCGACCGCGACCAGAGTTGTTCGACGCGTAGACCGATCGCATTCTCGAAAAGTAAAAGAACATAACTTTCTTCTTATCGCATTAACGCAACGATCAATATCAAAACGTGCTTAAAAATTTTTTTTTTAAAATTATTTTTCCATCGGAATAAAATGAATAAACCTTAAATTTTTACCCGTAGATCGACCTTTTTTTCTTGAACCCAAAAAAAAAAAAAAAAATTCGGTTGTAAAATAATAAGAACATTAAAATGATTCCAGGCGTAGACCGATCGGTTTTTTTGAAATTCGAAAATGAAGAAAAAAATTTTTCATGAAACGCGAAAAAAAATTTGACCTAAAATTTATTCTAATGAATTGATGAAAAAAATTGATATCGAAAAACGAAAGAGTAATTTGAAATCCACACGTAGACCGATCGCATGTATATTGAGTTGACGCGTAGACCGACCGCACTCGGAAATAATCCACGCGTAGACCGACCGCGACCAGAGTTGTTCGACGCGTAGACCGATCGCATGTACATTGAGTTGACGCGTAGACCGATCGCACTCGGGAATAATCCACGCGTAGACCGACCGCGACCAGAGTTGTTCGACGCGTAGACCGATCGCTTTCTCGAAAAGTAAAAAAACATAACTTTCTTCTTATCGCATTGACGTGACAATCAATATCAAAACGTGGTTAAAAAATTTTTTTTCAAATTATTTTTTCATCGAAATGAAATAAATAAACCTTCATTTTTCGACCGTAGATCGACCGCTTTTTCTTGAAACCAAAAAAAAAAAAAAAAAAATTCGTTTGTAAAATAATAAGAACATTAAAATTATTCCAGGCGTAGACCGATCGGTTTTTCTGAAATTCGAAAATGAAGAAAAAAAATTTTCATGAAACGCGAAAAAAAATTTGACCTAAAATTTATTCTAATGGATTGATGAAAAAAATTGATATCGAAAAACGAAAGAGGAATTTAAAATCCACACGTAGACCGATCGCATGTACATTGAGTTGACGCGTAGACCGACCGCACTCGGGAATAATCCACGCGTAGACCGACCGCGACCAGAGTTGTTCGACGCGTAGACCGATCGCTTTCTCGAAAAGTAAAAAAACATAACTTTCTTCTTATCGCATTAACGTAACAATCAATATCTAAACGTGGTTAAAAAGTTTTTTTAAAAATTATTTTTTCATCGAAATGAAATAAATAAACCTTCATTTTTCGACCGTAGATCGACCGCTTTTTCTTGAAACCAAACAAAAAAAAAAAAAAATTCGTTTGTAAAATAATAAGAACATTAAAATTATTCCAGGCGTAGACCGATCGGTTTTTCTGAAATTCGAAAAAAAAAAAAATTTCTTTCATGAAACGCGAAAACCATTTTGACCTAAAATTTATTCTAATAAATTAATGAAAAAAAATTGGTATCGAAAAACGAAAGAGGATTTTAAAATCCACACGTAGACCGATCGCGTGTACATTGAGTTTACGCGTAGACCGACCGCACTCGGGAATAATCCACGCGTAGACCGACCGCGACCAGAGTTGTTCGACGCGTAGACCGATCGCATGTACATTGGGTTGACGCGTAGACCGATCGCCCTCGGAAATAATCCACTCGTAGACCGACCGCGACCAGAGTTGTTCGACGCGTAGACCGATCGCATTCTCGAAAAGTAAAAGAACATAACTTTCTTCTTATCGCATTAACGTAACGATCAATATCGAAACGTGCTTAAAAATTTTTTTTTTTTAATTATTTTTCCATCGGAATGAAATGAATAAACCTTAAATTTTTACCCGTAGATCGACCTTTTTTTCTTGAACCCAAAAAAAAAAAAAAAAATTCGGTTGTAAAATAATAAGAACATTAAAATGATTCCAGGCGTAGACCGATCGGTTTTTTTGAAATTCGAAAATGAAGAAAAAATTTTTTCATGAAACGCGAAAAAAAATTTGACCTAAAATTTATTCTAATGAATTGATGAAAAAAATTGATATCGAAAAACGAAAGAGGAATTTAAAATCCACACGTAGACCGATCGCATGTATATTGAGTTGACGCGTAGACCGACCGCACTCGGAAATAATCCACGCGTAGACCGACCGCGACCAGAGTTGTTCGACGCGTAAACCGATCGCATGTACATTGAGTTGACGCGTAGACCGATCGCACTCGGGAATAATCCACGCGTAGACCGACCGCGACCAGAGTTGTTCGACGCGTAGACCGATCGCTTTCTCGAAAAGTAAAAAAACATAACTTTCTTCTTATCGCATTAACGTAACAATCAATATCAAAACGTGGTTAAAAAATTTTTTTTCAAATTATTTTTTCATCGAAATGAAATAAATAAACCTTCATTTTTCGACCGTAGATCGACCGCTTTTTCTTGAAACCAAAGAAAAAAAAAAAAAATTCGTTTGTAAAATAATAAGAACATTAAAATTATTCCAGGCGTAGACCGATCGGTTTTTCTGAAATTCGAAAAAAAAAAAAATTTCTTTCATGAAACGCGAAAACCATTTTGACCTAAAATTTATTCTAATAAATTGATAAAAAAAAATTGGTATCGAAAAACGAAAGAGGATTTTAAAATCCACACGTAGACCGATCGCATGTACATTGAGTTGACGCGTAGACCGACCGCACTCCGGAATAATCCACGCGTAGACCGACCGCAACCAGAGTTGTTCGACGCGTAGACCGATCGCATGTACATTGAGTTGACGCGTAGACCGATCGCCCTCGGAAATAATCCACGCGTAGACCGACCGCGACCAGAGTTGTTCGACGCGTAGACCGATCGCATTCTCGAAAAGTAAAAGAACATAACTTTCTTCTTATCGCATTAACGTAATAATCAATATCAAAACGTGCTTAAAAATTTTTTTTTTTAAATTATTTTCCATCGGAATGAAATGAATAAACCTTAAATTTTTACCCGTAGATCGACCTTTTTTTCTTGAACCCAAAAAAAAAAAAAAAATTCGGTTGTAAAATAATAAGAATATTAAAATGATTCCAGGCGTAGACCGATCGGTTTTTTTGAAATTCAAAAATGAAGAAAAAAATTTTTCATGAAACGCGAAAACCAATTTGACCTAAAATTTATTCTAATGAATTGATGAAAAAAATTGATATCGAAAAACGAAAGAGGAATTTAAAATCCACACGTAGACCGATCGCATGTATATTGAGTTGACGCGTAGACCGACCGCACTCGGAAATAATCCACGCGTAGACCGACCGCGACCAGAGTTGTTCGACGCGTAGACCGATCGCATGTACATTGAGTTGACGCGTAGACCGATCGCACTCGGGAATAATCCACGCGTAGACCGACCGCGACCAGAGTTGCTCGACGCGTAGACCGATCGCTTTTTCGAAGAGTAAAAGAAAATAACTTTCTTCTTATCGTATTAATGTAACAATCAATATCAAAACGTGGTTAAAAAATTTTTTTTTTCCAAATTGTTTTTTCATCGAAATGAAATAAATAAACCTTCATTTTTTACCCGTAGATCGACCGCTTTTTCTTGAAACCAAAAAAAAAAAAAAAATTTCGTTTGTAAAATAATAAGAACATGAAAATTATTCCAGGCGTAGACCGATCGGTTTTTCTGAAATTCGAAAGAAAAAAAATTTTCTTCATGAAACGCGAAAACCATTTTGACCAAAAATTTATTCTAATAAATTGATGAAAAAAAATTGGTATCGAAAAACTCGCTTTCTCGAAAAGTAAAAGAACATAACTTCCTTCTTATCGCATTAACGTAACAATCAATATCAAAACGTGCTTAAAAATTTTTTTTTTCAAATTATTTTTCCATCGGAATGAAATGAATAAACCTTAAATTTTTACCCGTAGATCGACCGCTTTTTCTTAAACCCGAAAAGAAATAAAAAAATTTGGTTGTAAAATAATAAGAACATTAAAATTATTCCAGGGGTAGACCGATCGGTTTTTTTGAAATTCGAAAAAAAAAATTTTTTTTTTCATGAAACGCGAAAATTAATTTTACCTTAAATTTGTTCTAATAAATTGATGAAAGAAATTGGTATCGAAAAACGAAAAGAGGAATTTCAAATCCAGACCGACCGCGGGCAGAGTTGTTCGTTGCGTAGACCGATCGCATGTACATTGAGTTGACGCGTAGACCGATCGCACTCGGAAATAATCCATCCGCAGACCGACCGCGACCAGGGTTGTTCGACGCGTAGACCGATCGCTTTTTCGAAAAGTAAAAGAACATAACTTTCTTCTTATCGCATTAACGTAACAATCAATATCAAAACGTGCTTAAAAATTTTTTTTTTCAAATTATTTTTCTATCGGAATGAAATGAATAAACCTTAATTTTTCACCCGTAGATCGACCGCTTTTTCTTAAACCCAAAAAAAAAAAAAATTCGTTTGTAAAATAATAAGAACATTAAAATTATTCCAGGCGTAGACCGATCGGTTTTTCTGAAATTCGAAAAAAAAAAAAAAATTTTTCATGAAACGCGAAAACCATTTTGGCCTAAAATTTATTCTAATGAGTTGATGAAAAAAAATTAGTACTGAAAAACGAAAGAGGAATTTAAAATTCACACGTAGACCGATCGCAAATCTTGTTTGGTCGATAAGTAGACCGTTTATGGTTTCACGAATTTCTTTTATAGGGACGGTCCGAATCTTGTTAATCAACGAGCATTCTTCTAACTCAATCGAGCATTCGTTATTCCCGGCGTTTATCCTCGTATCAATTATTTCGGTTCGAAGAGTAGACGAATCCCTATTTGAAAATTTTTTAAATTTCCACGTGCATCGCATTGGGCCGTTAAAAGTCGTCAGAATCTTCGTAATATTCAACGATTCTCCGGACTTTATGCAAATTAGAAATAAATTTTTTTGCTCGAATAAATTTTTACGAAAATTTTCTAGATAGGTACAGTGGGAATCTTGTTAATCCATTTATGCAAAATATAATATCACAGATAAAACATTCCTTCAACAAAATCAAGTATCAGTTATTTCCGCCATTTACCGTTGAACAAAATATTTAAGGTCAAAGATTATGCGAATTAGTTTTTTAATTTTTTAATCTATATTTTCAACGTGCATCGCATCGTTGTTAAAATCTTCGTAATATTTAACGATTCTCCGGACTTAATGCAAATTAGAAAAAGATTTTTTTGCTCGAATTAATTTTCACGAAAATTTTAGATAAGGACAGTGGGAATCTCGTTAATCCATTCATATAAAATTTTATATCACAGAAGGAAAATTGCTTCAACGAAATCAAGTATCAGTTATTCCCGCCATTTACCGTTGAACAAAATATTTACGGTCAAAGAGTATGCTCTAATTGTTTTTTCAATTTTTTAATCTATATTTTTAACGTGCATCTCATCGGGCCGTTAGAAATTATCAGAATCCTCATAATATTCAACGATTCTCCGGACTTTATGCAAATTAAAAGAAGATTTTTTTAGCTCGAATTAATTTTTACGAAAATTTTAGATAGGGACAGTCGAAATCTCGTTAATCCATTCATGCCAAAACTTATATCACAGAAGAAACATTTCTTCAACGAAATCAAGTATCAGTTATTCCCGCCATTTACCGTTGAACAAAATAATTACGGTCAAAGAGTATGCTCTAATTGTTTTTTCAATTTTTTAATCTATATTTTGAACGTGCATCGCATCGGGCCGTTAGATATTATCAGAATCCTCGTAATATTCAACGGTTCTCCGGCCTTTTCGCAAATTAGAAAAAGATTTTTTTGCTCGAATTAATTTTCACGAAATTTTTAGATAGGGACATTGGGAATCTCGTTAATCCAATCATGCACAAATACGATATATCATAGAACAAACATTCTTTTAACTAAATCGAATATCAGTTATTCCAGCCGTTTACCTTCGATTAAATTATTGAGGGTCGAAGAGTAGACGAATTTTTTTTTTTTTAATCTTTATTTTCAATGGGCATTGCTAAAAAAAAAATACGTAATTATTTATCACGGTCTTGTTATTTTTCTAACGCGCATTAAGGCTCGGCTTAACACAAAAAAATTACACTTGTAGCTTCCTATGCGCATTGCTTTACGGTTATGCACGCTTTTAACACTTATCATTCAACGTCGATTGCTTTATTCAGTTCGGAACAAATTCGTTTTTCTCGACGATCATTTTTCGCACAAGCGAGAAACTAACAGTCGTTGTTCGTTACTTGAGATAATCAATGGTAATTGTCTCAAGCAACGAATGCAATTTAGTTATATTTCACGCGCATTGCTTGACTTGTCACAAAATGTATCGTTTGTTTTTTCCACGCG
>CAXAQZ010000954.1:0-20000 GCA_963971145.1 Sussaba pulchella
CCAACGACAAACCTAGAAGAACAAAAAAAAATCCAACAAGACAAAAATGTTTGGATAGGTAAATGAGGAGAGCCCAGTGCCGGGCAAATGAGAACTCGAGTGATTCGTCGAGTGGAGGATTGCCCAGGTGGAGGCGCGTGTGCACGAAGGAGAAAAAAAAAGTAAATCAGCGAAGAAGAAGAAGAAGAAGGAGAGGAAAAAAAAAATAAATTAAATATCGGGCGGCTCGTCTGGTGGCTGTGCAGCGTGGCGAGATCGGGCATCAGGTAGGTACCTGCTGCACGCGCTCCGTCGTGAGAACGTTTTGCGGCAAGAAAGCGGAGGGAGTGAAGGCACGTCTCGGTCGTCGTCGCCGGCGCCGGTGGCGGATGGAATCGCGGAGGAACCGCGAGAAACCGAGCGAGAACCTCGTGAACGAGTAAGATAACCGCGATACGGTGCCGTGTCGTGGCGGAGCTTATTCCAACGGCCACAAACTACCCGACCATCAACCAGCGCGGATCAACCACCGAACCTTCTTGTCTAATTTCGAGTCAACCGATCGATCGCGCGATTTTCCATTCATCGATCGATTTTATAAAATTCCAATCGATCGATCGATCAATTTTATTTTTTTATAAACAGTGACACTGCGTGTGGTTTTCATTCGAATTATTTTTCGCGTTGAATGACAATAGTTTTAGCGACAGAATTCGTGTTGAATTTGAATTTCTGAGGAGAAGATTTGGGGATAGTGGAATTATTTATTGACTCGATTGTCATTGATTGAGAAATTTTATCGAGGACATGAAGGACGAGGATTCGAAAGCCTGAGGATGTTTTACGTTGACGGGAAGATCGGAGGGTGGCGAACGGTTCGGGGTTTGCTTATCGACTTACGGTGGTTTATCGAATAAGGTATGGAGAAATTTCGTTGAGATAGCGAATGACGGATTGATTGAATTTCGAGTTTGAATTGGTTATCTCCCAACGAGGGTTGCATCGTTGGTATTCGAATCGGACACGAGTGAAATCAAATTGGCTAGCGGTGAAAAATAATTATACTCGGTGCGACGTTTGACGAATCGACGTGAGTGATAAATTCGATTGATCCGATTAAAAATGAACGTACAAAAATCGCAAGAGTAAAAACACGTGCGAGGCTGTTCGAAGCTAACCGCCCGAAGATCGAACATCCAACGTGGGACGGAGATGAAGCGAGAATCACGATTGTTTCAACGTCTTCGGCTTTTCCGAATTGCACGGAAATTTGGACAGGTCAGTTTTCTAGGATTTTCCTCAATTAATAATAATAAATAAAAAATAAAAGAATTATAAAATTAAATTGTATTATTATTATTAATATTATTAGTAATAATATTATATATTATTATATTATTATTATTGATAATATTGAATATCATTATTACTATTATTATTATCATTATTGTTATTATTCAATTGAATTATAAAATTATCATCAATAAATTATTAATAGTTTTCTAATTTTCCAATTAATATTTAATTATTAATGATAAATAATTTTCTTATTTTCCAATCAATATTCAATTACTATTAATAAATTATTAATAATTTTCTCTCTTAAAAATTTCAATTCGATCCTCTAAAATTGATTAAAAAATTGCAATCGATAACAAAACTGAAGCTTTTTCAAAATAAAATATAATAAAATAAAATAAAATAAAATAGAATGAAACGAAATAAAACAAAATAAATAAAAAAAAAATAGAATAAAAAATTGTAGGGTTTGAAGAGACGTTGGAAAGGGAGATGAGGTCCATCGTGAAGAAGCTGGAGTCCCGGAACTCCTGTTTGCCATTGCGGGATGCTCGAACGCGTGCGCGCGAAGGACCTTCGATCCTTGAAATACATACATTCTTGACCCCCGGGCTTGCGGCATCGGTACGGAAACACGCAGCGCAAACCCGTACCCCGAGCCTCGACGATCTTTATCGTTTCGAGAATGTGAAACGCGTCCCATACTGCTAACCTCGTGGCAATACGATCGTCCCGCTAATCCTTGCTAACTAAATAAATACAAAAAAAAAAAAAAAACGCCAATGCGTTGAATAAATATGCATAAATTTCCATATCGACGATTATGATAATGATTAACGACGGTCGGCTCGTGACAATACTTCAATAAAATTCCAATTAAGCGAGTTTCGTCGCAATAAAATATGCCAGACGACTTTCACCGGTTTCGCAGACTTTTTTTCCAATGTTTATAATTTATTTCTCCAATTTCATTATCATTAAGACGTCGTTAATCAGATTTCTCGATGAATTTTAAATTTTGCTCAGCATTGATTCAAGAAAAAATTGAGAAATTTATGGGAAGGCAATTAAATTCAATAGCGTGAATTTTTTTGGGGGGGAAATCGATTTGTCGATAAATCGTTTGTATGATTATCGTTGCATAATGGACCTATTAAGCAGGCCGAAGACCCCAGTGCAGACTCACGTTGAGGAAACCCCAAGAGATGACCTTCCAAGGTTGGCTCCAGACACTTAACAGTTCAATACGCGAAGAAATAACGTACACGCACGCACGAACGTGTAAAATACATACTCCAGCATCCACCTGCTGTACCGAAGTTTCTTTCATCCTTCGTCCATGCAACGTTAGACCGGCATATGACACGGGATACACCATAAAACCTGTGCGATGTAAATCCTCGCATCTCATCACATTAAAATGATACGCTAAGCACACGTTTTTTCCTATACCGGGTGTCACTAATTGGGAATCGTTAAATGAACGATAAATCTTTTCTACCCAAATAATTCGCCGGGAATTTTTGCAATATTTATTTCTGGTTCGATCGAACATTAACGAGCGATCGATTGTTATAATTGAAATAGAAAACAATTTATTAATTAATTCATTGATAAACTATTTATTAATGAAAGCAGGAAAATTTATATCAATATTTTATTTAATGATTAGAGTCAAATGAATTCATATTAATTTCTGATACATTCCAAAGCTACGAGAGCCTTAAGGTGGAACGAACGCAACCCAATAGTTCAAATCCTCGTTTCGCAATACGTAGGACTATTCTTAGCCCATCTCGGAAATAATTGTTTTTTTTTTTTTTTTTGCAATTTCAATTTCTTCCCGTATTTTATCGAGACACCCCGTAGATGTCGGTGCTATCATAGCGTATTTACGATACGTGCGCAGCACGAGTACACGAGTATGTATGGTACGGGCGAGTATCGAGTGTACATAGACGTGGCGCCACGCCTGCGGCTGCTCCAGTTCCCTTGATCTTCGCTACTTATCCCCTTCGTCTATTTTCTTCCTCTTCCTCTTCATCTTCTTCTTCTACCTCGTCTTTTTGCCTTCGCGTCTTCGATTTTTCTAACGTGATTATACTACCGTGCGTAAGATCCTCCACACATCTTTCTCCCGCATTCCGCACCGCTTGTCTTCGATTTTCTCGTTTTATCGACGATTGGACGAGTGATCCCGTCCATTACTGCACGCGATCGTGCATTCCCCAACCCATGACGTGAGTAGACCATGACTTTTCATTGATACCGCCGAGCATCGAGCTTCGCGAAACTCGTAAAAGACTACTCTACATCGCTGCAACTCATTTTAATTTTACAATTTAATTATCTACCTATTTTTCCTGCGGAGAAATATCGATTTTTTTTTGTACATCATGTCTCAATAAAGAGGTTTATAATAATAATAATAATAATAATAATAATAATAATAATGAGGATGATGATTATTTATTATTATAAATTTATCGACTTAGTTACTGAGATAACGAAAAATTTGATATCTTACTAAATAATAATATAGTATGATAAGTATGATACATGATATAATATTAATAATAATAATTATTAATATTATAATCATTACATATTATACTATTGTATTAAATTATTATTCCCTAGAATATTGAATTTTTCTGTAATCTCAATACATAACTCAATAGATTCCCAACAATAATCATTATTATTATTAACGTATTTATGAAAATGACAAAATAATTCGATATTTTACGAAATAATAATAATAATCATAATTATTATTATTATTATTACTATGGTTATAATAATAATAATCATTATTGTTATTATTACTATTATTATTCTGATCAGCCACTTTCGCGGTACATGCGAAATAACGCATTGACGTTTAAGGGGCGAAAAAATCGCTCGACAAACGTTCGTTTTAGTTTCCGTTGAATTTTACGAGTGAGTTTGAAAAAATTTAACGTTCCATCGTCATCGGAGAAAGGCATAGACAGGTGCCTCGTGCGACGCGTACGACGATGATTCGACTATTATTCAGAAACCGGCCGGGTACTCGATTGCCGTTCTTCCGGGGGGAGGATAGAGTGCGCGCGCGGAGATGCATGCGCTTCAACGGTGCGAAGGTGCCGTGGCAAACGACACCGCGGGTATATATAACTATCGTTGTAAAACGCGATACAGCACGGATGTTTGTATGTAAACTGCCATTTCGAACGTGTCATGAACACCCGTGAAATCCGAGA
Organism: Sussaba pulchella; assembly: GCA_963971145.1. Classification (NCBI taxonomy): domain Eukaryota; kingdom Metazoa; phylum Arthropoda; class Insecta; order Hymenoptera; family Ichneumonidae; genus Sussaba; species Sussaba pulchella. The sequence continues at coordinate 4,524 of CAXAQZ010000954.1, forward strand.
CAAGTTCAATAAACCTCGAGCAATAACGATCGTAGTTTTTTTCTCATAATATAATAATAATAATAATATTAATGACGAATAATATATTGTATAACAAATTTCATTATTATTATTATTATTATTCTTATTATTATTATTATTATTATTATTATTATTATTATTATTATTATTATTATTATTATTATTATTATTATTATTATTATTATTATTATTATTATTATTATTATTATTATTATTATTATTATTATTATTATTATTATTATTATTATTATTATTATTATTATTATTATTATTATTATTATTATGATGATGATGATGATTATTATTATTATTATTATTATTATTATTATTATTATTATTATTATTATTATTATTATTATTATTATTATTATTATTATTTTTCTTTCTATTATTATTATTATTATTGTTCCACGTCCAAGCGTCGCCGAATTGCGGCGTGAGATGAATCCCAAGCATTCGGCGATAATTCAAAAAGATTTATCGTTCGCGCCGTAGGTGTCATTCAATGGCGTGCAGCCCGCGCTCGTTTCTATTTTTATGCGAATGTGTGCAGCTGTGCGCGTATATGTGTGTGCGAGTGTGTGAATTATCGATCACCGGTCATCATCGATTGTCCGAACGAAAAGAAAACCGCGGTGGTACGCGAGAAAATTATGACTTACGCGCATATTCCCGGTCGTCGATGCTCGGTGAAATGCTCCCCGTGGCAAAGAGCACATAGAGTGCTACGAATTTTTCGTCTGTGCGCAGCCATCAGCGTGATATACGGCTGCAGCCACGAGTTACGGACGAGTCGAGGCATTTTTGAACGAACGTACGAGCTGAGTGAAGCTGATGAATAATCCTCTTCTTTTCTTTCGTTCTTTTTGTCGGCTTACGTTTTTTTTTTGTAATTTCCACCGTCTAGTGAAAACGCGTTCGAGCTGTTGTACTCCGATCGGGATGACGTTGATGATTAGATGATTTTTTTTTCCTAAATCCGACGTCAAAATAAGCAGAGAAATTCTGTTTTTCGATTAATTGAATATATATATATATATAAATAGATAGATAGATTAGTTAGATCATATGTATACAGAATATATATAATTTTTTACTATAAATAGATAGATAGATTAGTTACATTATAAATATATATATGTAGACTATATATTATTTTCTTACCATTTCTCTTTCTTTCTTCATTATTATTATTATTCTATACACGTTCGTACGGTAAAATTGTTAAATAGCTCATTATGCGACCGTGCTACATTATAAAGTCTCGCTGAAAGTCTCGCCGAGCCGAAGACTGTCGGGAACCTTGATCGTAACCGCGAATAAATTAACCGATCCGGCCAGTGAAACCGGCAACGTGTTCGCGGGTACTGTTTTCATAGCGCCAATTAATCGGGGAACCCTCTCAAGACTGTCGAGTTTTCATCGGCCATGCTTTTTGCCAACATCGTTGAATCGCAAAAATTATTACGGACTTTCGAAAAAAAATTCGTACTTCCAATGCCTGTCGGGATTTTCGTTTCGTTTCCGTTAGCGCGATCGTGCGCGCGTGATTGGCGGATATAATGACGATCTCGGTACCGAGATGCATGCGGTAACAATGTAATCGATCGAAATAATGCCTATCTACGATAATATCCAATCATATGAGTATTAAAAAAAATTGCGGAGAATAAATGAACAAAATAACGTAGTTTAGAAGCATGGGATGAAATTTCTCGTCACGTTAATCCATCAAAGGTACATCACGAAGGTACAAAAACGTTGTACTAATATGTATTGCAACGTGTATGAAACTCATCGTTCAATGATTTCTCGATTTTCTTTGATTACCGAGTGATCGATTACTGGGGTAATTTTATACCTCTTATCTCTCGCTTTCTCTCTTCTCCTTCTCTTTCTCAACCTTGCATATGAAGGAATACGCAGCTGAGCTGGGACATAAAATCAGAGAGAAGAAAATATATATAGGTGCCTAATACCAACTTTATATATAGAGGGTGTGCAAAATCACCGACGCAAACGAAAACCATGGGTAACTCGGGTAATTTTAAGTTAGAAAATTTCAATGAAATATAAAAATCGATCCTTGTTTGGCAAAGATAGATCGAAATAAATTAAACAAGATTTAAAACCATAAGAACCGTCATAACCCCTCAAGTAAAAAAAATATATAGTCCATACAGTAACTATATATAGAAATGGGCATATAAAATTTATATATACTCTGAATATGTCCAATTTAAAAAAATCCAAAAATAGATATAATAATCCCAATAATAATACCAATAGATAATTCTTTTTAATATAATATAATAATACATACAAAAATTATATATATAATCTGAGTATGGAATTAGGGATATGTAGGCTATATATAGTTCATATATGGACTATATATGCTCAATCTTATACATAGTTAATGTATAAACTATGTATAATTTTTCCACTTAGGCCCCAAACGAATCAAAACGTAGGAAATCACCCCCTAATTCCATCGACTCCAAATAAACCTCAAGCTATAAAATATAGAATAAACCCATGGTTCCATTCGCAGTTTACGTTTCGTCCCACCCTGTATATGCGTATCCCAAGCTCGTAGACGATTGTAAACGCTTCGATGCATAAACAACGAGCGCGTATGAGCGCGGAAAGAGCATCCCTTCGTACGGTTGAACATCCTCGCGCAAGTACGGTTCAACGAAACGACGAATGGAAATAATCCCGGACGAGGATGATTCCTCGTTGCGCTGCTGTTGCCGTCGCATATGCCGCCGCGTTGATCTCTTCGTCGAGCTGAACTCCTTGGCAACGGTGCATCGTTCTGAGCCGGGGGGGGGGGGGGGGGGTAGAGGGGCAATGGGGAGAGGGAGGGTGAGGTGATTTTTCGCGTATTGCGCCATATGGACGATGGGACAGACTTCCGGATGGTTGGCGAACGACGAACGGCGCGAAATACGCGCGAGTACCTACATTTGCTCGGGTGGCTTCCGTTCGTTGCGGAAACTATTGTAGGGTGCGCTGACGATGGGCGCCGATTCTACGAGCTCGTAGAAGCGCAAAGCGCAACACTTCCGTGACGCGGAACGAAACGTCTTTGGGTGATTAACGATCTGGAATGACGAGCTGGTTTTTCACTCGTGGCTGCTGGATCTTATGTCGGGTTGGCAACTGAGTCATTGCGGATTTTATCGAGAGGTGATCTTGGATTATTGTTTCGTTTTGTCAACGTGGTCGAAGCAACTGATCTATATTGTTTTATTGTTGTTCGGACGTTTTTTTACCTTTTTTTACCTTTGATTTAGTAGAAAAATTGTATGGATTGGTTATTTAGTTTTGTTTTTATCCCGATGTAAAAATGGAAGAACAAGACGCGGATTTTTCAGTGAAAAATCACCGAAACGAAATTTGGCAAACCAATTTTGACACAATTTAATACAATAAAATATGTCTGATATGCGCGTGTTGTTCTTCCATTTATTTTTTCATCCGGGCGATTCTTGTTGCCGTTTTTTTTTTTGCTTTCGTATTGAGATGGCGATGATCGTTGATAATTTATGGATCAAGGATGTTGCAAGATTCTTTAGTGGAGCACCGGCGAGGGAGAATCGAATTGCTGTGGATTATCACGCAGGCGGGTTTTTGTGCTCGATCGAGCCGACTCACGCGAACCGCGGATAAACGTCAGAATTGAATTGGATAATTCTTTATCTTACATTTTTTTTTTCGAACATTATTATCGAATACGCGGGCGCTGCATTAAATATCAAAAGTAATAACAAACGTATGGTTATTATTATTTTTTTTATCGACGGTCCATCGACATCTCGTTTTACGTATCCGTGACTAATTTTCCAACCCAATGTTGCGACCGATAAATAAAATAAATAAAAGAAATAAAATGAATGAAATAAATACTATAAATAAAATAAATACTATAAATAAAATATATACTATAAATAAAATAAATACTATAAATAAAATAAATACTATAAATAAAATAAATCCTATGAATAAAATAAATAAAATAAAACGGAAAAATTAAATTGACAATTCAGTCCTCGAAGTCGTCGGCGTGGAGAATCGAACGAGTTCGAGATATGATGAAATTTTTGTTGAGAAATCTTCTCTCGCTTTTCCCGCAGCATACATTTTTTTTTCTCGCCGCAATTACGTCGCGATTGATCGAAACGATCGTAAATACCGCATGGGCGCGTGTCGATCCCACGCGTTCCCGTTCGCGGCCAAGACTCTCCCGGTTCGAGGCAATTTTTTTCTCCGACTCGCGGTGTCTCCCACGGCGGCGCGAGAACGGGAAAAAGAGTTCGACTCATCGCGAGCAGCGAAATCCGCGTGAAACGGATCAAGTGTGCCGCGGGAACGAAAAAGGAGAATGAAAAAAGTGAAGAAAAATCTCGATTTCACGAGGAAGCAGCGACGCGCGTTAGACGTTTCATTTTCTAGCCTTGGCACATTCAGCGTTCCCGTTTCCACGCTTGGCAATAAAGATGTATGCATCTGTAAGCGCGTATATCTTGAGAACTCGGTATTATACAGCATCGCGAGAACCGAACGAACCGAGGCATTGGGAATTTTCGCGAACGTTGTGATCCGTATAATCTCGAAGAGACGAATAAACGTATCGAAGGAAATATTTATCGCTTGCTCTATAAATTATACATATAATAATAATAATAATAATTCTAAATATCCCTCAAGATTCTTAGTAAAATATTTATTTTTTATCATATTAAAATTTTTTTTTCATAATTCGTTTTATAATTTTTTGATGATTCGAAAAAAGTTGAATAAAAAATACATATTTCACTTATACTCTCGGGGGACATTTTGAATAATAATAATAATAATAATAATAATAATAATAATAATAATAATAATAATAATAATAATAATAATAATAATAATAATAATAATAATAATAATAATAATAATAATAATAATAATAATAATAATAATAATAATAATAATAATAATAATAATAATAATAATATTATATTATAATTATAAATAATATATTATTATTTATAATTATAAATAATAATATTATATTATAATTATAAATAATATATTATTATTATTATTATTATTATTATTATTATTATTATTATTATTATTTCTTTAAAAAATCAGGAGAAATCAGATTTATTTCAGGGAAATGATAATAATAATAATTATTTCTCTAAAATACCTCTGAATTTTTCTGATTCTTTCTATTATCATTATTATCATATTATTATATTCCAAATTTCTATACAACAGTTCGATCAATAAGAACACCGCTATTCAGTCTGAATTTCCTCCAAAATAAAAAACCAAAAAAAAAAAATATCAAGTTTCTCGTCTCGGTCGTGGTTTGCAAACTCCACGGGAATTCGTGAAATTTCGAGGATGCGCCTGACGGTATTAATTCGTCGATGGTCCCGGTGGCCGATGCGCGCAGCAGGTTTTGTAAACGCATATAAAGTCCTGCCTCGTATCCGGTCTTCGCAATAAACTCGAGATTCACGGATGAAATCCAACCACGTTCGAGCGAAGTGTAAGAACCAACGAAGAATTTTCTTCCACGTAGCTGTACAAGCGCAGCAGGGTTGCTCGTGTGTGCGTGTGTGTGTTGCGGGTCTTAAGGTCGTTGAGTTTACGACGATTTGTAACGACGGTGACAGTAGCGACCGAATGTTGAGAAAAGATACGATAACTACTTAATTAGCGACGTTCGAAAGATCGCGCGGATCGTGCATCTTCGAACGTGCTGTTATCGCGATCCGCGTCGAGGAAAGTCGGAAAATTCTCGGTGCAATCGATTTTACCCGCCAAAGCTTCATCGCAAAAACCTTCATTGTAAAAACCCAACTTCTCATCTCGAACAGATGCTGTAATAAACAGAACTCGACGCTGTAGCTATTCAATGGTGAAATTATCAAATCCCTTCGCAATGAAATCTAATTCTATAGATCGTGAAAACTAATAATAATATGGAAGAAAGAAAACGAAATAGTAAAAAATTATATATAGTCTATACATGGACTACATATAGACATAAATAGACTATGCGTAGACTATCTATAACCATATACAGACTATGTATAGACTATATAAAGACTGTATATAATTTTTTACTATTTCTTTTTTTTTATATAGCCTATACATGGTCTGTATATACCTATATATAATCTATCCATAGACCATATATGCCCAATTCCATGTATAGTTTACATACATACAGGACCATAATTTTTTCCCTTGGGACCAGAGAAATATCCGTTAACCAGCCAAACTTCCATCTCACCAACCGCAAAATAATCAATCAAAAAACACAAATCACAATCCATTCCCATCCTTACGATATCAATCGATGAATAAATTAAATATTAATCGCAGCTCGGCCTCTGTGATCCCGAGAACAATGCAATACGAAATAAAAGTAAACACGAATCAGGCGTATATTCAACAGATTGAACGTCGATCAATAATGTTGACTCGAGCCACCTGAACATATTGACCTGTGCTCCATGCAACTATTGCCCCCCTCTCCACCCCCCCCTCTTCAGCCTCCTCCCCGACCTTACCGAGAAGTTTTTACGAGAATTCTCCGGACAGCAGTAATCCATCTATGAACATTGAACCAAACCAGATGGCGTTGTCTCGTCACGTTCGTAATACATCCACCGGTCGACGTGCAGTCATAAATACGCGAAGTGTGCGATTGCACTCGGCAAAAGAATTATAATACGCGAACGAAGGAAGCCCGGTCATGCCCACGTGGGCAAGCTATAAATATTAATTAATTCGTGGCATTATTACTGGAAGCCCGAGGCGAGTTCGAGCACGAGGCGGCCGCGGGTTTTGCGAGATAGGGAGGATTATTACGGCTCGATGAATTTCCATGGGGTATGACCACACCGCTCGTGTGTCCGGCCGGGTTCAACGTGCCAGTGATGCTGATAAAAAATTATAGAAAAAATAAGGCTCGAGATATTCGATCGTGTTAGGTTTTTACTCTTACTTTCGTCTCTCGCGGAAAATGAAAATCATTGGCAATAATTGAGGTTCGTTTTTGTTTGGAAATTTGGTTGTAATTTCGAGAAGTTTTTGTTTTTGATCTTGTTGTCGGAGAATTTGGGTAAGAGGGGATTATATTTGTGATACTGGTGATTGATTTGTTGATGAATATGATCAATGAATAAATAAGGAATAGAGAAAAATCTTGAATTCATCGATGAATTAATATTGAATACATTTTATATTGATATAAATTATAATAAGAACTATAAATCGTTGATAATCGTTAGTATAAATCAATATTAGGTTCATTCAATATTAATATAGATTGACAATTATTTTGATTTAATATTAAGTACATTTAATATTGACAAAAATCATGATAATTAATATAAATTAATGAGAATTGTTATCATAAACAAATATTACATCCATGTAATATTAATATAAATCGTAACGAGTATCACAAATAATTGCGTTTGGCTGTCAAAGTTGTTGTAGTCTCCGAAATTTCTCCGAATGCCGAAGAAACAACGTGTCGTTGTCACAACCGTCAGTCGTACTTAATATTTCCCGGGCGAATGAGTTACAGACAGACCTTCAACAAAAATGCTTCCGCGCGTCTGCATAAGTATAAAATAGCCACGAAAAAATACGCGTATGTTGTAACCCATAGAGCCAACGTAGAAACAAATAACTCCAGTCTCGAGTCGAACGCTAGGCGAGATTGTGAACGCGTGCATAAATTAGATCGGAAAGGTTTCATGCGCCTTCGCGGAATGTCACGCGTGTTACCGCTGGACGATGAAGAGACTGCACTGCCTGCCGAGGATGCTTCCAGCAGCTCCGTTGCATTCCCTTCCTTGCGCTTCATTGTCGGACACAGTCGCAATGCGCTAAACGTCGATGTTGCGTTCTTCGAGTGAATTGTAATATTATAGGCCGAATGAAAGAAGCTGAGAGTGGAAAATAAATAATCGGGATACAAATTTCGTAATTGCAAATTAGACATATTTTTTTTGTGCGTTAGATAATTCAACACATTTTTATATAAACATTTTATTTTATTTTATTTTATTTCTTTGGAAGGAATAACGAGTTGGAAATGAAGAATTTCGATACAAATTCCAAAATTGCAAATCAGAGAGATATATTTTGTTTCCGCGATAGAAAATTCAACACATTTTTATCGAAACTTTCTATTTAGTTTAATTCAATTTAATTTAATTTAATTTCTTTGACAAAAATTAGGATCGGAAAATAAATAATTTCGATAGAAATTATGAAATTGTAAATTACATACAGACATTTTGTTTCTGCGTTGGAAAATTCAACACATTCTAATCGGAAATTTTTATTTCATTCCATTTTCATTTTATTAATTACCAAAGTCGAACAACGTCCTCTCAATAAATTGCAGCGCAATCACCGTCGCCTCCATGTTCGTCCGTGTGCCCCTTAACGCTTTATTTTTTACGTTCCCGAGCATCGGTGATCCCCGAACGTTCTCCGTCTCTGGGAACCGTAAAATATCACACGTTACTCACGCGATAAACCCGTATTATCGTCATTTGATATTCCCCCCGAATCCGAGCTACCGTTGTTTGTCAAACAATTTTTTTCCATTTTTCCCTCCTTCTTTCGCGAAAGTTGACGGCCGGATCCTTGGACCCCTGAGTGCGCTTCCCGGACAGCCGAAATTTCTCGTCACGAATAGCCGTAAATAAAAGATAAAACACTCGCGCGAGTGGAATTGAAATGAAAAAAAAAAAGAAAAACAAGGGAGAAAGATAATTTTATAAAACCACGGGGTACGTGCGATACCGAAGAATAATGCAAATTGACATCTCGTTCGGTGCTACTTTTTAAAAATTATCGACCGGGAATGTCACAAACTTTCGGATTGATTGTATGTAAATTCACAAAACGTTTTTTTTATCGATGGCGTTCGAAAAAATGGACTTTGCTGCAGATACGGACGATGAAATATGTCAAGTCAAAGAAATTATACATAGTCTATACATTGGCTATACATAGAATTGAGCATATGTAGTCAATATATAAACTATACATAGCCTGTATATCCCTGATTCCATGCTTAGATTATATTTATAATTTTTAGATATATTATTATTATATTTAAAAAAATTATCTATCATTATTAATATTATTGGCAACGTTATATTTATTTTTGGATTTTTTTTAATTGGACACATATGGACTATACAAAATTTTTCTACCCGGGAATATATAATAATAATGAAATAATTATAATAATAATAATAAAATACTAATAATAATAATAAAAATATAATAATAATAGAATGATAATTCTCTTTCATTCTAATAATACATACAAAAATTATATACATTTTATACATAGACTATCTACACCCAATTCCGTACATAGTTGGCACATAGAATGTGTAGAATTTTTTTCACTTAGGTCCTTTCACATCCGGTACCCTTGAATAGGCTCCAACGTTACGCATCCACGGTTCGTCCTTTCCCATAATATACCTCGATGGCACAGATCTTAGGATGCGTCGAAACCTCTGGCGTCGAAGCCTCTAGGTCGAAGGTGAAACACGAAGAGAAAAAAATCTCCGCCCCCCCTAAAAAAAAAAAAAAAAAAGATAAAACAAAACACAAAGTTAAAGAAAAAAAAATTAATGGCATCGGTAAATCCGTTGCCGGCGTGTATGGGGGGGCTTCGGGTCAATAGGAATTATTGCCTCACTCGTATGCACTTGGCCTCGGTGCACAGCGAGAGTTGCCGAGCGTTGCAGCGCGATAGCCGGTCTTCGATCGCGCTGACACGATGCTGCGCGCAACGTTCGCGTACTCGCGCGGTTAGTTCACCGATGAACGGCAATGGACACCATAGATGCTACCAGTTGGTCCTCCGCGGATGTACGAACAGCTACGCAAACGCATATGCCAAGAGGATTTGCGTTGTATCGCTAAGCGGCTGTCGACTGGATGCGCGGGGCTAATAAATTAATCGGCAATCTTTCCCTGACGCTCCGCCCCATGGACTTAAGGCGTTTTTACCGTTTTATGTTGCATGAAGTTTTCGGTACGAATTTTGGACATGAATTGTGGCAACTGCGTCTATTTTTCCGTTTTTTTTTTATATTGGGATGGAACAGTTCGCCTTAAATTCGCGTAGAAGACAGTGAAAATACAAGTAAATTGTTTTGTCAGGAAACAGAGAAGAAATATGATGATTTGCGTTGCTTTTGGAATTTTTCGAATTTGGATTTTTTCCGGTAATGCCAACGATTTTTTTTAGATCCACTTAAGGCTGATTATTGCAGTGAGGGCTACTGAAAAAAATGTCTGTGTTTGATTTGCATGAAAGAATTTTCTTACTTGGTGACAATGAATATCAAATACACGGAAATAAAGTTCCAAGTCATAATTCAAAGTATTTCTTGTTTCTCAATTTACGTAAATTAAAATTCTCTCCAAATTAAAGTGCGTGTTAAATTATTCGTTTGTGTCTATCACAGGGTCTGTTGGCTAGCTGTAGCAATTTCGAATCGATAAAACCTTTCCACAGAATTGAATCGAAATAATCAAAAAAATATAATTTCAATCAAATAAGAATTTTTAATCCCTCAGGCTCCCTTACGACCCCTTAAAGGTGCCGTACGGGTCACCAATTTTACCCAAATTTTTTCTTCATACCTCGAATTTACCAGAGCACGAAATATTCAAAATTCCACTATTACCATATTATGGGACACCTTTGAGACACCAATTCGGTTCATTTTCGAAATTTTGGACCGTCGGAACATCGATAACTCAGAATTTCGATATACCCACGGCAGCCCTCACATTCACGTATGCGATATGTGTAGGTACACGAACCCTCGAATTACCGTAAAATCATGCCTCGTAATATCCTCCCGATAAAATTTCGTAATGTTGGGTAATACTCCATTATCCGTCGTTGGTTGTATTTAGCCACGGGTCATCATTGCTGAACGTTCCGTACTGTGTTAATAGCCCCATAGCCGCACACGTTCGAGCGTGATGGTGGAACTCGCGAACGATCGACCGCGGAAACTACGAGATTTTGCACATCGCCTCGGCCACGCGCAATTGCCGAAGTAATTTTCATGGCGAAAGTAACGTACGCAAACTCTACATTCACATACTAACAGGACGTTAGCTTTGCGAATCGGCTGAGACACCTTTGCATAGTCCTTAAGGTTACGAGAGGACATCGGGGACGATTTTTTGTTTGAAATATTGCAATATCGAAGGTGAAATAGAAATTAGATTTTAATTATATCTAATTATCTAACTAATTCTATTTATCGAAGAATCTAATTGGATTAAATTAGAAATACATTGATTATTATTTTTTGGATCTAGTTGGTTGTTATTTATATTTTTTTAGATGGTTATATTTGTTTTACGGAGACTTTAGTTAGTGGAATGAATTATGGACTTGAATTTATACTTGGGAGAATCTGGAAGATTGCGAGATCACAGACGAAATTAAATTGATAGACGATTATTTCCGTTTGCAGTTTGTTATTATTAATATTTCTTTGACGTCTCGAATTATTGGATAGAACATTTGATTGGTCCAACAAATCAACGACTTGTATTTGTACTTCGTTGAACCTACAAAATTGCAATATCACAATTTAAATAAGAATAATAGACGATCATTTTCGTAGCTCGTCTCGTTATTATCAACATTTTTTCATGTCTCAAATTATTATATGAAAAATTTAGTTAATACCGAAAAAGAAACGATTTCCATCTCTCCTTCATCGAATTATCGTAGCTGCAATAATTCCGCAACGTCGCTTTAATCCTCCGTTCGCAAAAACAAATTTCGCGGCGAAGAAACTCGAAAATTTCAGAGACGTGTGTCGATTCGCGAAAGAATTTAAAATCCTCGGTCAGCCGAAGCCCTGCCAATTTCGACGGCCCACGAGCTTCCCCGTCGAGACGGTGAAGAGACAGCACGGAAAACAAAAATCGGATTGCGGCATTCGTAATCCGATTCGCAAACGACTTAAGGTTGAAATCTTTGACCCAATTTTTAACTCCTATCTCATTGATGTCAGGAAAAATAATAAAATCATAAATAAATGAATCAAAGAATAATTATTAATAATAATAATAATAATAATAATAATAATAATAATAATAATAATAATAATAATAATAATAATAATAATAATAATAATAATAATAATAATAATAATAATAATAATAATAATAATAATAATAATAATAATAATAATAATAATAATAATAATAATAATAATAATAATAATAATAATAATAATAATAATAATAATAATAATAATAATAATAATAATAATAATAATAATAATAATAATAATAATAATAATAATAATAATAATAATAATAATAATAATAATAATAATAATAATAATAATAATAATAATAATAATAATAATAATAATAATAATAATAATAATAATAATAATAATAATAATAATAATAATAATAATAATAATAATAATAATAATAATAATAATAATAATAATAATAATAATAATAATAATAATAATAATAATAATAATAATGATAATAATAATAATGATAATAATAATAATGATAATAATGATAATAATGATAATAATAATAATAATAATAATAAAAATAATAAAACTAATAATAATAATTCTGAACACGAAATCTACTAAAAAAAAATCTATTCGAAATTTTGCAACGAGTACCGTATTTTTTTCTATACTCGCAAGTTTAACATCGAAACATTATGCGAGTGACGTGTGGTAAAGCACGTGACTATGCTGTACATAAATGAGTGAAAAGTTTTCTAAGAGGCAATGACGCGGCGAGGATTACGTTTTAAATCTGCATCGTGAAATTACGTGCATGAATGCTCAGTGCCGTTTAACGAAGGCATTTAACGCCTAACAGTAATTTTTTTCATTGCCACGAGTATTTACCCCGTCACCCGAGCCGCTTGTGCGCTTCGGAAACCGTTCGAATCGATACACAACTTCCGGGGACTCGTCGAGCATTGCTCGTCGCACTGCGGTCAAAAGCTCCGAATTTTCTGTTTCGTTATGAATAACACAATCAGCTTAATATTTAAAAAATTAAAAAACCGAGCCACGCGATTCGAGTCCTAGCAAATTTAATTAGTACGAAGATAAAAATTATTAATAATAAAAATACAATGAAATAAAATAAAATAAAATAAAATATAATACAATAAAATAAAATATAATACAATAAAATAAAATATAATACAATAAAATAAAATATAATACAATAAAATAAAATAATGAACCCTGAGAAAAGTGGAAGCTCGTTTGAAAAAAAAAAAACCGGTTAGTCAAGAACAAGCGCATCCTTTCCGTCCTTCCGTAGTTCAACCGATGACCCATCCCCGACCGGTCAAGCATGTAACGTCAACTCTCACAACGGTCTGTATTTTAATCCACAAAACTGTAAAATCCGGTCCGATAATAAATGTTATCCTTGTGACGTTGTCACATCGCATATCGTTCAACCGCCATACCGATACCACACGGAGAATCGACGCACCGAACCTTCCAGACCGTTCAAAAATTAGTCGCATTCTTTTTGTCATCTCCAATAAAAAAATGAACACCTTCTCGAGTCCGTGCGACGTGTCGGAGTAGTAAAAATACCTGCAAGGTGGAGGACTTCCTCAGGCCCGTGTAAATAAATCCCCGAATAAAAACTCCAAAACCCGCGACAACGCTCGACACCGAAAGGAAACACAATTCCACATCGTTTTCTCAGTTCTCTACGTGTCAGTCATTACTCTCGTCTTCGCCGCATTGCGTAATAATTTATTTTTTCTTCGTTTTTTTTATCGTATCAGCATTTTTTTCCATTTCATTATTATTTCTTTCGCGATTAAAAAATAAATTTAAAAAAATGAATCGCGCGTTGAAATTCGAACGTGTCGAAGTCGGGAGAACATTTGGAAGCTGGAAGAAGTAAAAGTCGGTATTGGGAATGGGGGAATAAAAGTTACACGGCCTTATGGGCCTTTATGGCACCGTCATTCATCGTCTCCGTAGGGGCTCGGTTCGAAACGATTCCTCAGCGAATTCTCTCGTGCACCTTTTTTTATTTATCTCGTGCTACCCATCCTCGCGCGTATGTACATGTATATGGTCTCGTCTCGACGAATTTGAGTCGGCTACGCCTATACGAGCGTCCGAACGTTCGTCGAAAGATCCCTCCGAGTGTTGGTTTTTTTTTTTTTTATCGCGTTTCTCGGACGAGCAAACTTTTTTGGGACTTTGCTTGTCGTCACAGACGCATCTTTAATTATTTCGGGTTTATGGCCTCAAAGATGGTGACGTTGACGACAAAATTCACGTAGGAATCTTTATTGCAACATCCTTATAATGATGATGATAATAATAATAATAATAATAATGATAATAATAATCATAATAATAATAATAAGTCGTGTTGTGTAGTTATATATTATATTATATTATTTATATAATAATTATTAATGATAATTCACTCTATTAATCAAATTATATTTACTCCATTTAGCTATTATTATTATTATTATTATTATCCACATTTGCAATAATAATGGTAATAATAATAATAATAGCGAAATAAAATAAATAATATTTGATTAATAGAACTTCTTCTTCTTCTTGATATTTGATTATTTGAATTATAATAATAATAATTATAATAATAATAATGATAATAATAGTAAGTCATATTATTAGAGAGTAATATATTATATTATATTTATTTATGTAATAATAATTTTTATTATAATTATTGATGATAATTCTCTCTATTAATGTTATCATTATTATTCGTATTATTTTTATTATCATCATTATTATTGACTTCTGTTTTTTTTTAATTCCGTCTTATTTTACTAATTTTCGGACGACTTTTTCCTAGAATCGAATTTCGATATATATTGAAAATTTCCATCCATAAAAGAATGCTCAATTTTTCAATGGAACCGAGGAATCTCAGGAAGCCTACGAAGCAATTGAAATTACTTTGCTGAAATGTTATGTCGTGGAAAAAAAATTGTGCGGCATCACGATCGGTATTGCAGTCGCGACGAAAGTAACAGAGAATGTTTCAAGTTCTCCGAGACTTTTGTATCTCGAAGATAGGTCGTTCAAACGTGTGGGTAAACATCCTGGAAGGAATCGAACGACGATCTCGGTGGACGAAGCCGGAAAGCCTCTCGTGGAATCGTGAAACATTCTGGCACGACAGTTATAAAGAAATTCTCGGTGGCGTTGTAGCGCGCAGCCGATGAATCTCGAGTGTCCACTCGGTTCGTACTTCGAAGATTTCAATTCTCGAAGCTCGGGCTTCGACGAAACAAACGCTCTTGTTCCTGGATTGCGAGATACGGCGGCGGGTAGTCGAATGATAAATTGA
>CAXAQZ010000954.1:22500-28551 GCA_963971145.1 Sussaba pulchella
ACCCCTTTGCAATTATTCCGTTCCCCTCCCCAACATTCGTTTCTCCTTTTTTTTTCCCCCGCCCATTGAATTTTTTTACCGTTTCTTCATTCTCGTCGGTCAATTTATTTTCTTATTTCCTTTTTTTTACTTTCTTTTTTAATTCCTTTTTTTTTCTCGCTTCGTCACTTGTTCCCGACTCGACATCGGTTACTTTTCTCGTTGAGGTGCTTTCAGCGGTATCACGAGCGTTATCCGCGCGTTTTCAACGCGCCCCGGGTACCTGTCCGAAGTTTCGCGAGGTACTCAACGAGCCGCGCCCCGGGTAATTCTTTCGATTTTCGTTACCGCGTCTCGGTAGAGTGGGACCGTTAAGTCTCGTGAATTTTACGGGACCTCGAGATAAGGGCCATCCTCGAAAACCTTCGTGCCAAAATCCGGCGGACAGCCGACCGATGCTGGTGTGTCCGTACGGCCTTCGGCGAATTTCAAATCGAAACTCAATCCGACCGAGGGATGCCGGGAAAAATAAAAATAATGATATACGTACGCGTACGTAAAGAACTACTTTCGGCAACGACTCGTTAAATTTATCTTTATTTCGTCTAAGTGCGCCGTCCGACGCCCGCGCACGGAAAAAGTGATTGAGTTTGATATTGAAGCGAAGGGAAAATAAATTTTACAAAGAAGAAAAAAATGGTCGGAAGATTGATCGATCAATAAATGGTATCCATTTATTCAATTTATTTATCGATCAATCTCCCGACCGTTTTTTCAATATCCAAATGATATTTCAATATATAGTCGAAATAATATTTCAATATATAGTCAAATAATATTTTTTATATATAGTCAATATTTATTTACAAATCGTATGAAAATTTAATCGATTGAATTAATTTAATATTGAATTTTATGTATGTATTTTTTTTTTTTTTTTTCGTGTGATCATCTTAATGATGATTAATTATTGGTGGGTCGACCAATGTCGATTCGCTTCGATGGCAAGACCCTCCGCGAGTCAAACGCATTACGGGGCGTTTCGTGAAATCGATTTATCGACCGGATAGGGTTTGAATTCTCGTTACCGGATGGTAATTCGAAAAGAGAACCGACCTCGCCCTTGTATCGAACGAAGGATCATTCGTTCTCCTTCTGGATTCATAACCGTATCGACGTCTTGACGAGTAAATTTTATCCGTGACGTTTTCTTTTTTATAATTTTTACGATCGACGAAATTCGATCGAAGAAAGTCACCGAAGAACAAAATTAATAATCGCGAATCGTTCTGAGGCAGGACAATCTGTCCGGGCTCAACGAAAAGGTTCATCCTACTTTTTTTTAATCATGCATTTTGATGCAATTCAATCAACGAGAATTAATTGATCGAAGACTCAATTTATTATTCGAGTCGGAAAATTTTTTTTTAAAGAAAAAATCGATGTAAATTCCGATTAATTTTGATCGATAGTTTATTAAAACGTTTCGTTCATTGCAGCTGATTTGACGTGATATTACGATCGCCTGTGGCAATGGTATTAAATTCTGATTCGTTCCAATGGCGCCGAAAAAAGTATCCAATTTTATTTCGACCGAAAACGATACTCCATTGGAGTTGATCATGCAACGTGATTCTAAAAATAGAATCGAACACATGGGATCATATTTCGCATGTTCAAAAATGAATAAACGATAATTGTAATGAAGATCTTAATCTGACACTTCGGCCAACTCGGTTTTTTTAACTACTCGAATCACAAGAAAACAAATAAAAATTTTGAAAAACCTCGAAAGACGCTTTTACCCTACATTGAGGGTAGTTTTCAATTTCTTATTATCTCCAGGGTGATCCAAAAATTCTGAAATAAATCAAGGATGTTTCGAAGGTCGAATGAAAGCCGGCAAAAAATTATCAACCAAATCGGTAGGTCAGAACCTCGAGGGCTGCCGATTCAGTTGGGGGTAGTTGTACATTTTGTACTAGCCCGAGGGTGATTCAACAATTCTGCAAAAATTCAAGGGTGTTTCAAGGGTTCAATGGAAGCCAATAAAAAATTATGTACTGAATGACAACGAGTGAAGCTTTTGACCGGCCGATTTGGCATGGAATGCCTCTTACATGTACATATATATATTTTTAAAAGCGATGTACGACGAGCCGCTAACACGATTCGGTGAATGGGGTCGGTCAGGTTATCGCGATTACATTGCCCGATTCAGAAGCTCATGCAAGATGCTAAATGTACAAGCGTGTAACTTTCGAACTCCCGTCGCTTTGATTTCCGGGTTCCGTTACGTCTCAAGGGCCCGCCCGAAAAAAAAAAAAAATACAATAACGTCCGAAAATTCCATCAAAACCTGTTTTTACTCAATGTTTTGTTTCTTCACGTTCTTAATTGTTTTTCTCTTGCGAATAGTCTCAAATTTATTCATTTATTTTTTTGGTTTAATTGGTAAGCCATAAGAAACGGGAAATATTTGACGCGGTTGTCGACTCTTCGGATCAAGAACCGTTTCGTAATTCACGAAATATTCTTAATTGTTCTTAATTGGACCGTTTCAACAAATTTGCTTTAACGGTCGAAGGCATTACGAACTTCCAAACCAGTTTCGTAAGATGAGCGGGAAGAAAAAAACAAATTTGGCGAAAAAAAACGGAAAAAAATACGGTTTATTGTGCCAATAACTTTCGTATAATGTTACAAGATTTTTTCGGTTGCGATTCAGATATTATGCAAACTGTCGAAGATCAGATTCGCACGGAGATGGCACAACTTATCCCCTAAATTCCATCCGTATTTATTTCTCATCGTTGAATTCATCCGATATTCAAAGTAGCCTATAATAATACAAGCAATACGAAAAATAGACTATTATTATCCTACCTAAATGCGCCGACTTCGAAAAAAACAAAAGAAAAAATTCAAAATATAAATCCTAGGCCTCAAAATTTAATTTTTTCGAACTGCATCGAACCCTATTTTTCGTACTCCCATTAATTCCGAATATTTAAAATTATTTTCCATCTCCATTTCCGCGGTGGTTTCCATATCAAAATCCCCGCGAGATGAGATAAAACGGCCGACCGGTTTTTCTTCCGCAGATGCAGCGGATAAATACGAATTATTTTAATTAATCGTCCCATTAGACGACATTTACGTAATTGGCCGAGTGCTAGCGAAATACCACGGCTAATAAATATCACGATTTATCGTCTCGGTAATCCGCCAATCATATTCCAAGATAATCAAACACGACGGCGAGTTTGTTGGCTCGCGCGTTTGCGGTTCTCCGATCTTACGAACCGATGCGACGACGACGAGACAACGAAGGGCCGCCGCTCGAGCGTTGACGAGTAAATCGGTTGGACCCTAACCGAGCTCGACGGGCGACGCGTGCAAAGCCGGTGGCTTTTACTCGACGAATATAATTATTTAACCAAACCGCAGACATGCCAGACTCAGCGAATCCACGTCGTCGTCGATATTTTATTTATTTATTTATTTATTTTCTTCTCGAAATTGTTATTCATTTCGTATATATTTTTCGTTACTCGGTCGGGGAATAATCGCGCGGTGGCCTTCGACCGTCCGTCGCACCGCGAAACACTCGCGAGTGGCGTTTAGGATAATTTTCAAATGAACTTCGTTACGTTCTCGAGAAACAGCAATAACCCTGTGGCGTTGCACTTGAGCCGGGGAGGTACGCCGTTAATATGCTTCACCGACGGTAGCGGCTGCGAAGTTCCAACAGCGGATAGTGCTGCAACAGCAGGCTGTTGGAGTAACCACGTGGTTACTTATGGACGACTGTATTACGGAAACCAACGTATATATGTTGATATAAATATATCATTGGGGTGATCTGTTTAGCTGTAGATTTTTTTTATCTTCCTGCTATATCGCCATTTTGTTTTACATGTTCAAGAAGAAATTGTGTGCCAATTTCAACCGTCGAATAAATAGAATAAATCCGTTAGAATAAATGTACAAAAGTCCCCCTCTTTTGTAAAGTAATTGATATTCAGCCATTTTTTAAGCTACGACTCTGGACCATGAACCATTTCATAGAATATGGTTTTGTTTTTGAAAGTCTGCTGGAGAAAATTTGCTGTAACCTCGAACTCGTTTTTGTGTATGACCTCTCAAATTAATTTTTCCTGAAAAATCCAGGTCATTGCGATAACAGTGAAAAGTTGTTTAAACAAACATTTGAACAAATTTTAAAATTCGTAACAGTTATTTATTATTATTTTATTTTTTATTCTTTTCAGAATTGGGACATTTCTCGGTTGGAACGATGACTGGAAAAATTACGTCAATGACACAACGCCGGATTTATTTACGTCGACGAATTCAAGGTAAGAACATTGTCGCTAAATATCGAACAATAATTACTCACCGACCCGATTGATCCTTCCAATATAAAAAAAAGTCGAAAACCCGTCGAGCTCAAGTCGTAATTCGCCCACAAAGCCGCGATAATAACCCAAATAACGAAAATAAATGCAAAAAATATGAAAAACAAATTATAATAAAACAAAAAAAGGCTCGGTAAAAGTGTAAAGAGATAGTGGACCAATGTAGCAACAAGACCGCAGGATGCTGCGACAGATTCAATAGCAGCCGGAAGCCCGACGAAGTTGTAAGAGACAGCAGGGTTTCTCGCGAGAAAGAGCCCAAGCTCTGCGGGTAATAAATCTCCGTGTTCATTTTTTTTTCCCCCCGCGTTGTTTCGTGTGTGCGCACGCGCTGGCCGTACCTGGATTGTGGATATACGCCTCGACGTGGCCCAACGTAAATAAATACGCGGGGTACAAAGCCGCGCAATTTACGTAGCTCATGGTGTACTGCGGTACGACGGATCAGCGGAGGCGAGTGGAAACGGAAACTACTAGACGGACACGACTGTGACGATAGAAACGGCGTGGAAGCTGCTGGCAATTCTACGGTGGTCGAAGCTCACGGATTTCTTGCTCATGCTGGTTCCGACAGTCCAGAGTGTAGCGCGTATATGTATATGAGGTATTCCATGGGATATCGGACGGTTAAAACGTTGACCGTTGCCGATTTGGATCGAATCTTTTTAAGTCCTTTTGTTTGAATCCAAAAAACACACCCTTAATTTTTTTTACAGATTTTCTGGGCCCCTTGCAACCCCGAAGAGAAATGAAAACTACCCTCGAATGAGGAAAAGCATATTTTTACTGAATTTAGATAAATTCTTTGCTATGAAAAATGCCAATTTCAAAGATAATAAATATGATCGATTTAGACAAGTAACAAAATTACTGATATTAGTATTATTTTTACTGTTCTTATGATCGCCATTGTCGAAATAATTGATTCTATTGATCAATTAGATAGAAACAATCCTAAACTGACCCAAAAAAAAAAAAAATTAACAACAATTTTTATTGAATAAAAATCAAATAAAATGGGAAATTCCACTCTAGAATCTTGAAAAACCTAATTCTTCGACCTTCTGAAATCACAAAAAAAATCACAATTGTCAATGACGTCGGAGTAGGGTTCCTCTTATCTGTGGGTAATACTCAATTTTAACGATTATACTTTCAAGAGTCGTACGAGAATCCGGAAAATCTTTAAAAAATCAGGTGTGTTTGGATGTTTTTGGAGTCAAATAAAAGCTATCGCAGCCTCACGAACCGAATCACCAGGAATCATAGTTTCGACCGTCCGATTTGCCGTGGAATGCCTCATGTATATATCTATAAATATATATACAGGTACGCTCAAGCACGCGTAAATACGAGGTGAACAGAAGGCCCCGTGTAAGCCCGGTGTACGTGATCTCTTCACTGGCAACTGCAACATTTTTACCGAGAAATTACGCCGCGAGAGTAATACACCGCGTGGCACAGTCGTAATCACCTTTCTTCCTCGATTCGTCATAAGGTTTAACTCGTACGCGCGTATACGTTCGTTCGCATTAAATTTATTGCGGGAGCCGTACGAAACCGACTTAATTATGATTAGTCGATGGTGGAAGAACGTATAATGGTTGCCATGAAACAGCCACGAGGTCTCATTATCCATCAAGACGGGATA
>CAXAQZ010000955.1:0-14289 GCA_963971145.1 Sussaba pulchella
GAGATAGAGAGATAGAGAGATAGAGAGATAGAGAGATAGAGAGATAGAGAGATAGAGAGATAGAGAGATAGAGAGATAGAGAGATAGAGAGATAGAGAGATAGAGAGATAGAGAGATAGAGAGATAGAGAGATAGAGAGATAGAGAGATAGAGAGATAGAGAGATAGAGAGATAGAGAGATAGAGAGATAGAGAGATAGAGAGATAGAGAGATAGAGAGATAGAGAGATAGGGAAATAGAGAGATAGAAAGATAGAGAGATAGAGAGATAGAGAGATAGAGAGATAGAGAGATAGAGAGATAGAGAGATAGAGAGATAGAGAGATAGAGAGATAGAGAGATAGAGAGATAGAGAGATAGAGAGATAGAGAGATAGAGAGATAGAGAGATAGAGAGATAGAGAGATAGAGAGATAGAGAGATAGAGAGATAGAGAGATAGAGAGATAGAGAGATAGAGAGATAAAGAAATCGAGAGATAGAGAGATAGAGAGATGGAAAGATAGAGAGATAGACACATAGGAAAATAGAGAGATAGAGAGATAGAGAGATAGAGAGATAGAGAGATAGAGAGATAGAGAGATAGAGAGATAGAAAGATAGAAAGATAGAGAGATAGAAAGATAGAGAGATAGAAAGATAGAAAGATAAAGAGCGAAAGAGATAGAGAGGTCGAGAGAAAGAGAGATAGAGAGATAGAAGGATAAAGAGATAGAGAAATAGAGAAATAGAGCGATAGAGAGATAGAGAGATATAGAGATAAAGAGATGGAAAGATAGAGAGATAGAGAGATAAAGAGATCCATAGATAGAGAGATAGAGAGATAAAGAGATAGAGAGATAGAAAGATACAGAGATAAAGAGATGGAAAGATAGCGAGATAGCGAGATCGAAGAATAGAGTGATCGAGAGATAGAGAGGTAAAGGTATACAGGCATAGGGAGATAAAGAGATAAAGAGATAGGAAGATAGAGAGATAGAGAGATAGCGAGATAGAGAGATAGAGAGATAGAGAGGTAGAGAAATTGAAAGATAGAGAGATTGAGAGATAGAGAGATAGAGAGATAAAAAGATAGAGAGATAGAGAAATAGAGGGATAGAAAGATAGTGAGATAGAGGGATAAAGAGATAGAGAGGTGGAGAGATAGAGAGATAGAGAAATAGAGAGATAGAGAGATAGAGAGATAGAGAGATAGAGAGATAGAGAGATAGAAAGATAGAGAGATAGAGAGATAGAGAGATAGAGAGATAGTAAGATAGAGAGATAGAGAGATAGAAAGATAGAGAGATAGCGAGAGAAAGAGATAGAGAGGTCAAGAGAAAGAGAGATAGAGAGATAAAAAGATAGAGATTAGAAAGATAGAAAGATAGAGAGATAGAGAGATAGAAAGATAGAAAGAGATAGAGAGATAGAGAAATAGAGAAATAGAAAGATAGAGAAATAAAGAGATCGAGAGATAGAGAGATCGAGAAAGATAGAGAGATAGAGAGATAGAGAGATAGAGAGATAGAGAGATAGAGAGATAGAGAGATAGAGAGATAGAGAGATAGAGAGATAGAGAGATAGAGAGATAGAGAGATAGAGAGATAGAGAGATAGAGAGATAGAGAGATAGAGAGATAGAGAGATAGAGAGATAGAGAGATAGAGAGATAGAGAGATAGAGAGATAGAGAGATAGAGAGATAGAGAGATAGAGAGATAGAGAGATAGAGAGATAGAGAGATAGAGAGATAGAGAGATAGAGAGATAGAGAGATAGAGAGATAGAGAGATAGAGAGATAGAGAGATAGAGAGATAGAGAGATAGAGAGATAGAGAGATAGAGAGATAGAGAGATAGAGAGATAGAGAGATAGAGAGATAGAGAGATAGAGAGATAGAGAGATAGAGAGATAGAGAGATAGAGAGATAGAGAGATAGAGAGATAGAGAGATAGAGAGATAGAAAGATAGAGAGATAGAGAGATAGAGAGATAGAGAGATAGAGAGATAGAGAGATAGAGAGATAGAGAGATAGAGAGATAGAGAGATAGAGAGATAGAGAGATAGAGAGATAGAGGGATAGAGAGATAGAGAGATAGAGAGATAGAGAGATAGAGAGATAGAGAGATAGAGAGATAGAGAGATAGAGAGATAGAGAGATAGAGAGATAGAAAGATAGAAAGAGATAGAGAGATAGAGAAATAGAGAAATAGAAAGATAGAGAAATAAAGAGATAGAGAGATAGAGAGATCGAGAAAGATAGAGAGATAGAGAGATAGAGAGATAGAGAGATAGAGAGATAGAGAGATAGAGAGATAGAGAGATAGAGAGATAGAGAGATAGAGAGATACAGAGATAGAGAGATAGAGAGATAGAGAGATAGAGAGATAGAGAGATAGAGAGATAGAGAGATAGAGAGATAGAGAGATAGAGAGATAGAGAGATAGAGAGATAGAGAGATAGAGAGATAGAGAGATAGAGAGATAGAGAGATAGAGAGATAGAGAGATAGAGAGATAGAGAGATAGAGAGATAGAGAGATAGAGAGATAGAGAGATAGAGAGATAGAGAGATAGAGAGATAGAGAGATAGAGAGATAGAGAGATAGAGAGATAGAGAGATAGAGAGATAGAGAGATAGAGAGATAGAGAGATAGAGAGATAGAGAGATAGAGAGATAGAGAGATAGAGAGATAGAGAGATAGAGAGATAGAGAGATAGAGAGATAGAGAGATAGAGAGATAGAGAGATAGAGAGATAGAGAGATAGAGAGATAGAGAGATAGAGAGATAGAGAGATAGAGAGATAGAGAGATAGAGAGATAGAGAGATAGAGAGATAGAGAGATAGAGAGATAGAGAGATAGAGAGATAGAGAGATAGAGAGATAGAGAGATAGAGAGATAGAGAGATAGAGAGATAGAGAGATAGAGAGATAGAGAGATAGAGAGATAGAGAGATAGAGAGATAGAGAGATAGAGAGATAGAGAGATAGAGAGATAGAGAGATAGAGAGATAGAGAGATAGAGAGATAGAGAGATAGAGAGATAGAAAGATAGAAAGAGATAGAGAGATAGAGAAATAGAGAAATAGAAAGATAGAGAAATAAAGAGATAGAGAGATAGAGAGATCGAGAAAGATAGAGAGATAGAGAGATAGAGAGATAGAGAGATAGAGAGATAGAGAGATAGAGAGATAGAGAGATAGAGAGATAGAGAGATAGAGAGATAGAGAGATAGAGAGATAGAGAGATAGAGAGATAGAGAGATAGAGAGATAGAGAGATAGAGAGATAGAGAGATAGAGAGATAGAGAGATAGAGAGATAGAGAGATAGAGAGATAGAGAGATAGAGAGATAGAGAGATAGAGAGATAGAGAGATAGAGAGATAGAGAGATAGAGAGATAGAGAGATAGAGACATAGAGAGATCGAGAGATAGAGAGATAAAGAGATAGAGAGATAGAGAGATAGAGAGATAGAGAGATAGAGAGATAGAGAGATAGAGAGATAGAGAGATAGAGAGATAGAGAGATAGAGAGATAGAGAGATAGAGAGATAGAGAGATAGAGAGATAGAGAGATAGAGAGATAGAGAGATAGAGAGATAGAGAGATAGAGAGATAGAGAGATAGAGAGATAGAAAGATAGAGAGATAGAGAGATAGAGAGATAGAGAGATAGAGAGATAGAGAGATAGAGAGATAGAGAGATAGAGAGATAGAGAGATAGAGAGATAGAGAGATAGAGAGATAGAGAGATAGAGAGATAGAGAGATAGAGAGATAGAGAGATAGAGAGATAGAGAGATAGAGAGATAGAGAGATAGAGAGATAGAGAGATAGAGAGATAGAGAGATAGAGAGATAGAGAGATAGAGAGATAGAGAGATAGAGAGATAGAGAGATAGAGAGATAGAGAGATAGAGAGATAGAGAGATAGAGAGATAGAGAGATAGAGAGATAGAGAGATAGAGAGATAGAGAGATAGAGAGATAGAGAGATAAAGAAATCGAGAGATAGAGAGATAGAGAGATGGAATGATAGAGAGATAGACACATAGGAAAATAGAGAGATAGAGAGATAGAGAGATAGAGAGATAGAGAGATAGAGAGATAGAGAGATAGAGAGATAGAGAGATAGAGAGATAGAAAGATAGAAAGATAGAGAGATAGAAAGATAGAGAGATAGAAAGATAGAAAGATAAAGAGCGAAAGAGATAGAGAGGTCGAGAGAAAGAGAGATAGAGAGATAGAAGGATAGAGAGATAGAGAAATAGAGAAATAGAGCGATAGAGAGATAGAGAGATATAGAGATAAAGAGATGGAGAGATAGAGAGATAGAGAGATAAAGAGATCCATAGATAGAGAGATAGAGAGATAGAGAGATAGAGAGATAGAGAGATAGAAAGATACAGAGATAAAGAGATGGAAAGATAGCGAGATAGCGAGATCGAAGAATAGAGTGATCGAGAGATAGAGAGGTAAAGGTATACAGGCATAGGGAGATAAAGAGATAAAGAGATAGGAAGATAGAGAGATAGAGAGATAGCGAGATAGAGAGATAGAGAGATAGAGAGATAGAGAGGTAGAGAAATTGAAAGATAGAGAGATTGAGAGATAGAGAGATAGAGAGATAGAAGAATAGAGAGATAGAGAAATAGAGAGATAGAAAGATAGTGAGATAGAGGGATAAAGAGATAGAGAGGTGGAGAGATAGAGAGATAGAGAAATAGAGAGATAGAGAGATAGAGAGATAGAGAGATAGAGAGATAGAAAGATAGAGAGATAGAGAGATAGAGAGATAGAGAGATAGAAAGATAGATAGATAGAGAGATAGAAAGATAGAGAGATAGCGAGAGAAAGAGATAGAGAGGTCAAGAGAAAGAGAGATAGAGAGATAAAAAGATAGAGATTAGAAAGATAGAGAGATAGAGAGATAGAGAGATAGAAAGATAGAAAGAGATAGAGAGATAGAGAAATAGAGAAATAGAAAGATAGAGAAATAAAGAGATAGAGAGATAGAGAGATCGAGAAAGATAGAGAGATAGAGAGATAGAGAGATAGAGAGATAGAGAGATAGAGAGATAGAGAGATAGAGAGATAGAGAGATAGAAAGATAGAGAGATAGAGAGATAGAGAGATAGAGAGATAGAGAGATAGAGAGATAGAGAGATAGAGAGATAGAGAGATAGAGAGATAGAGAGATAGAGAGATAGAGAGATAGAGAGATAGAGAGATAGAGAGATAGAGAGATAGAGAGATAGAGAGATAGAGAGATAGAGAGATAGAGAGATAGAGAGATAGAGAGATAGAGAGATAGAGAGATAGAGAGATAGAGAGATAGAGAGATAGAGAGATAGGGAGATAGAGAGATAGAGAGATAGAGAGATAGAGAGATAGAGAGATAGAGAGATAGAGAGATAGAGAGATAGAGAGATAGAGAGATAGAGAGATAGAGAGATAGAGAGATAGAGAGATAGAGAGATAGAGAGATAGAGAGATAGAGAGATAGAGAGATAGAGAGATAGAGAGATAGAGAGATAGAGAGATAGAGAGATAGAGAGATAGAGAGATAGAGAGATAGAGAGATAGAGAGATAGAGAGATAGAGAGATAGAGAGATAGAGAGATAGAGAGATAGAGAGATAGAGAGATAGAGAGATAGAGAGATAGAGAGATAGAGAGATAGAGAGATAGAGAGATAGAGAGATAGAGAGATAGAGAGATAGAGAGATAAAGAGATAGAGAGATAGAGAGATAGAGAGATAGAGAGATAGAAAGATAGAAAGAGATAGAGAGATAGAGAAATAGAGAAATAGAAAGATAGAGAAATAAAGAGATAGAGAGATAGAGAGATCGAGAAAGATAGAGAGATAGAGAGATAGAGAGATAGAGAGATAGAGAGATAGAGAGATATAGAGATAGAGAGATAGAGAGATATAGAGATAGAGAGATAGAGAGATAGAGAGATAGAGAGATAGAGAGATAGAGAGATAGAGAGATAGAGAGATAGAGAGATAGAGAGATAGAGAGATAGAGAGATAGAGAGATAGAGAGATAGAGAGATAGAGAGATAGAGAGATAGAGAGATAGAGAGATAGAGAGATAGAGAGATAGAGAGATAGAGAGATAGAGAGATAGAGAGATAGAGAGATAGAGAGATAGAGAGATAGAGAGATAGAGAGATAGAGAGATAGAGAGATAGAGAGATAGAGAGATAGAGAGATAGAGAGATAGAGAGATAGAGAGATAGAGAGATAGAGAGATAGAGAGATAGAGAGATAGAGAGATAGAGAGATAGAGAGATAGAAAGATAGAGAGATAGAGAGATAGAGAGATAGAGAGATAGAGAGATAGAGAGATAGAGAGATAGAGAGATAGAGAGATAGAGAGATAGAGAGATAGAGAGATAGAGAGATAGAGGGATAGAGAGATAGAGAGATAGAGAGATAGAGAGATAGAGAGATAGAGAGATAGAGAGATAGAGAGATAGAGAGATAGAGAGATAGAGAGATAGAGAGATAGAAAGATAGAAAGAGATAGAGAGATAGAGAAATAGAGAAATAGAAAGATAGAGAAATAAAGAGATAGAGAGATAGAGAGATCGAGAAAGATAGAGAGATAGAGAGATAGAGAGATAGAGAGATAGAGAGATAGAGAGATAGAGAGATAGAGAGATAGAGAGATAGAGAGATAGAGAGATAGAGAGATAGAGAGATAGAGAGATAGAGAGATAGAGAGATAGAGAGATAGAGAGATAGAGAGATAGAGAGATAGAGAGATAGAGAGATAGAGAGATAGAGAGATAGAGAGATAGAGAGATAGAGAGATAGAGAGATAGAGAGATAGAGAGATAGAGAGATAGAGAGATAGAGAGATAGAGAGATAGAGAGATAGAGAGATAGAGAGATAGAGAGATAGAGAGATAGAGAGATAGAGAGATAGAGAGATAGAGAGATAGAGAGATAGAGAGATAGAGAGATAGAGAGATAGAGAGATAGAGAGATAGAGAGATAGAGAGATAGAGAGATAGAGAGATAGAGAGATAGAGAGATAGAGAGATAGAGAGATAGAGAGATAGAGAGATAGAGAGATAGAGAGATAGAGAGATAGAGAGAATAGAGAGATAGAGAGATAGAGAGATAGAGAGATAGAGAGATAGAGAGATAGAGAGATAGAGAGATAGAGAGATAGAGAGATAGAGAGATAGAGAGATAGAGAGATAGAGAGATAGAGAGATAGAGAGATAGAGAGATAGAGAGATAGAGAGATAGAGAGATAGAGAGATAGAGAGATAGAGAGATAGAGAGATAGAGAGATAGAGAGATAGAGAGATAGAGAGATAGAGAGATAGAGAGATAGAGAGATAGAGAGATAGAAAGATAGAAAGAGATAGAGAGATAGAGAAATAGAGAAATAGAAAGATAGAGAAATAAAGAGATAGAGAGATAGAGAGATCGAGAAAGATAGAGAGATAGAGAGATAGAGAGATAGAGAGATAGAGAGATAGAGAGATAGAGAGATAGAGAGATAGAGAGATAGAGAGATAGAGAGATAGAGAGATAGAGAGATAGAGAGATAGAGAGATAGAGAGATAGAGAGATAGAGAGATAGAGAGATAGAGAGATAGAGAGATAGAGAGATAGAGAGATAGAGAGATAGAGAGATAGAGAGATAGAGAGATAGAGAGATAGAGAGATAGAGAGATAGAGAGATAGAGAGATAGAGAGATAGAGACATAGAGAGATCGAGAGATAGAGAGATAAAGAGATAGAGAGATAGAGAGATAGAGAGATAGAGAGATAGAGAGATAGAGAGATAGAGAGATAGAGAGATAGAGAGATAGAGAGATAGAGAGATAGAGAGATAGAGAGATAGAGAGATAGAGAGATAGAGAGATAGAGAGATAGAGAGATAGAGAGATAGAGAGATAGAAAGATAGAGAGATAGAGAGATAGAGAGATAGAGAGATAGAGAGATAGAGAGATAGAGAGATAGAGAGATAGAGAGATAGAGAGATAGAGAGATAGAGAGATAGAGAGATAGAGAGATAGAGAGATAGAGAGATAGAGAGATAGAGAGATAGAGAGATAGAGAGATAGAGAGATAGAGAGATAGAGAGATAGAGAGATAGAGAGATAGAGAGATAGAGAGATAGAGAGATAGAGAGATAGAGAGATAGAGAGATAGAGAGATAGAGAGATAGAGAGATAGAGAGATAGAGAGATAGAGAGATAGAGAGATAGAGAGATAGAGAGATAGAGAGATAGAGAGATAGAGAGATAGAGAGATAGAGAGATAGAGAGATAGAGAGATAAAGAAATCGAGAGATAGAGAGATAGAGAGATGGAATGATAGAGAGATAGACACATAGGAAAATAGAGAGATAGAGAGATAGAGAGATAGAGAGATAGAGAGATAGAGAGATAGAGAGATAGAGAGATAGAGAGATAGAAAGATAGAAAGATAGAGAGATAGAAAGATAGAGAGATAGAAAGATAGAAAGATAAAGAGCGAAAGAGATAGAGAGGTCGAGAGAAAGAGAGATAGAGAGATAGAAGGATAGAGAGATAGAGAAATAGAGAAATAGAGCGATAGAGAGATAGAGAGATATAGAGATAAAGAGATGGAGAGATAGAGAGATAGAGAGATAAAGAGATCCATAGATAGAGAGATAGAGAGATAGAGAGATAGAGAGATAGAGAGATAGAAAGATACAGAGATAAAGAGATGGAAAGATAGCGAGATAGCGAGATCGAAGAATAATAGAGAGGTAAAGGTATACAGGCATAGGGAGATAAAGAGATAAAGAGATAGGAAGATAGAGAGATAGAGAGATAGCGAGATAGAGAGATAGAGAGATAGAGAGATAGAGAGGTAGAGAAATTGAAAGATAGAGAGATTGAGAGATAGAGAGATAGAGAGATAGAAGAATAGAGAGATAGAGAAATAGAGAGATAGAAAGATAGTGAGATAGAGGGATAAAGAGATAGAGAGGTGGAGAGATAGAGAGATAGAGAAATAAAGAGATAGAGAGATAGAGAGATAGAGAGATAGAGAGATAGAAAGATAGAGAGATAGAGAGATAGAGAGATAGAGAGATAGAAAGATAGATAGATAGAGAGATAGAAAGATAGAGAGATAGCGAGAGAAAGAGATAGAGAGGTCAAGAGAAAGAGAGATAGAGAGATAAAAAGATAGAGATTAGAAAGATAGAGAGATAGAGAGATAGAGAGATAGAAAGATAGAAAGAGATAGAGAGATAGAGAAATAGAGAAATAGAAAGATAGAGAAATAAAGAGATAGAGAGATAGAGAGATCGAGAAAGATAGAGAGATAGAGAGATAGAGAGATAGAGAGATAGAGAGATAGAGAGATAGAGAGATAGAGAGATAGAGAGATAGAGAGATAGAAAGATAGAGAGATAGAGAGATAGAGAGATAGAGAGATAGAGAGATAGAGAGATAGAGAGATAGAGAGATAGAGATAGAGAGATAGAGAGATAGAGATAGAGAGATAGAGAGATAGAGAGATAGAGAGATAGAGAGATAGAGAGATAGAGAGATAGAGAGATAGAGAGATAGAGAGATAGAGAGATAGAGAGATAGAGAGATAGCGAGATAGAGAGATAGAGAGATAGAGAGATAGGGAGATAGAGAGATAGAGAGATAGAGAGATAAAGAGATAGAGAGATAGAGAGATAGAGAGATAGAGAGATAGAGAGATAGAGAGATAGAGAGATAGAGAGATAGAGAGATAGAGAGATAGAGAGATAGAGAGATAGAGAGATAGAGAGATAGAGAGATAGAGAGATAGAGAGATAGAGAGATAGAGAGATAGAGAGATAGAGAGATAGAGAGATAGAGAGATAGAGAGATAGAGAGATAGAGAGATAGAGAGATAGAGAGATAGAGAGATAGAGAGATAGAGAGATAGAGAGATAGAGAGATAGAGAGATAGAGAGATAGAGAGATAGAGAGATAGAGAGATAAAGAGATAGAGAGATAGAGAGATAGAGAGATAGAGAGATAGAAAGATAGAAAGAGATAGAGAGATAGAGAAATAGAGAAATAGAAAGATAGAGAAATAAAGAGATAGAGAGATGGAGAGATAGAGAGATAGAGAGATAGAGAGATAGAGAGATAGAGAGATAGAGAGATAGAGAGATAGAGAGATAGAGAAATAGAGAGATAGAGAGATAGAGAGATAGAGAGATAGAGAGATAGAGAGATAGAGAGATAGAGAGATAGAGAGATAGAGAGATAGAGAGATAGAGAGATAGAGAGATAGAGAGATAGAGAGATAGAGAGATAGAGAGATAGAGAGATAGAGAGATAGAGAG
Organism: Sussaba pulchella; assembly: GCA_963971145.1. Taxonomy (NCBI): domain Eukaryota; kingdom Metazoa; phylum Arthropoda; class Insecta; order Hymenoptera; family Ichneumonidae; genus Sussaba; species Sussaba pulchella. The sequence goes on from CAXAQZ010000955.1 coordinate 10,307, forward strand.
ATAGAGAGATAGAGAGATAGAGAGATAGAGAGATAGAGAGATAGAGAGATAGAGAGATAGAGAGATAGAGAGATAGAGAGATAGAGAGATAGAGAGATAGAGGGATAGAGAGATAGAGAGATAGAGAGATAGAGAGATAGAGAGATAGAGAGATAGAGAGATAGAGAGATAGAGAGATAGAGAGATAGAGAGATAGAGAGATAGAGAGATAGAGAGATAGAGAGATAGAGAGATAGAGAGATAGAGAGATAGAGAGATAGAGAGATAGAGAGATAGAGAGATAGAGAGATAGAGAGATAGAGAGATAGAGAGATAGAGAGATAGAGAGATAGAGAGATAGAGAGATAGAGAGATAGAGAGATAGAGAGATAGAGAGATAGAGAGATAGAGAGATAAAGAGATAGAGAGATGGAGAGATAGAGAGATAGAGAGATAGAGAGATAGAGAGATAGAGAGATAGAGAGATAGAGAGATAGAGAGATAGAGAGATAGAGAGATAGAGAGATAGAGAGATAGAGAGATAGAGAGATAGAGAGATAGAGAGATAGAGAGATAGAGAGATAGAGATAGAGAGATAGAGAGATAGAGAGATAGAGAGATAGAGAGATAGAGAGATAGAGAGATAGAGAGATAGAGAGATAGAGAGATAGAGAGATAGAGAGATAGAGAGATAGAGAGATAGAGAGATAGAGAGATAGAGAGATAGAGAGATAGAGAGATAGAGAGATAGAGAGATAGAGAGATAGAGAGATAGAGAGATAGAGAGATAGAGAGATAGAGAGATAGAGAGATAGAGAGATAGAGAGATAGAGAGATAGAGAGATAGAGAGATAGAGAGATAGAGAGATAGAGAGATAGAGAGATAGAGAGATAGAGAGATAGAGAGATAGAGAGATAGAAAGATAGAAAGAGATAGAGAGATAGAGAAATAGAGAAATAGAAAGATAGAGAAATAAAGAGATAGAGAGATAGAGAGATCGAGAAAGATAGAGAGATAGAGAGATAGAGAGATAGAGAGATAGAGAGATAGAGAGATAGAGAGATAGAGAGATAGAGAGATAGAGAGATAGAGAGATAGAGAGATAGAGAGATAGAGAGATAGAGAGATAGAGAGATAGAGAGATAGAGAGATAGAGAGATAGAGAGATAGAGAGATAGAGAGATAGAGAGATAGAGAGATAGAGAGATAGAGAGATAGAGAGATGGAGAGATAGAGAGATAGAGAGATAGAGAGATAGAGAGATAGAGAGATAGAGAGATAGAGAGATAGAGAGATAGAGAGATAGAGAGATAGAGAGATAGAGAGATAGAGAGATAGAGAGATAGAGAGATAGAGAGATAGAGAGATAGAGAGATAGAGAGATAGAGAGATAGAGAGATAGAGAGATAGAGAGATAGAGAGATAGAGAGATAGAGAGATAGAGAGATAGAGAGATAGAGAGATAGAGAGATAGAGAGATAGAGAGATAGAGAGATAGAGAGATAGAGAGATAGAGAGATAGAGAGATAGAGAGATAGAGAGATAGAGAGATAGAGAGATAGAAAGATAGAGAGATAGAGAGATAGAGAGATAGAGAGATAGAGAGATAGAGAGATAGAGAGATAGAGAGATAGAGAGATAGAGAGATAGAGAGATAGAGAGATAGAAAGATAGAGAGATAGAGAGATAGAGAGATAGAGAGATAGAGAGATAGAGAGATAGAGAGATAGAGAGATAGAGAGATAGAGAGATAAAGAAATCGAGAGATAGAGAGATAGAGAGATGGAAAGATAGAGAGATAGACACATAGGAAAATAGAGAGATAGAGAGATAGAGAGATAGAGAGATAGAGAGATAGAGAGATAGAAAGATAGAAAGATAGAGAGATAGAAAGATAGAGAGATAGAAAGATAGAAAGATAAAGGGCGAAAGAGATAGAGAGGTCGAGAGAAAGAGAGATAGAGAGATAGAAGGATAGAGAGATAGAGAAATAGAGAAATAGAGCGATAGAGAGATAGAGAGATATAGAGATAAAGAGATAGAGAGATAGGGAGATAGAGAGATAAAGAGATCCATAGATAGAGAGATAGAGAGATAGAGAGATAGAGAGATAGAAAGATACAGAGATAAAGAGATGGAAAGATAGCGAGATAGCGAGATCGAAGAATAGAGTGATCGAGAGATAGAGAGGTAAAGGTATACAGGCATAGGGAGATAAAGAGATAAAGAGATAGGAAGATAGAGAGATAGAGAGATAGCGAGATAGAGAGATAGAGAGATAGAGAGATAGAGAGGTAGAGAAATTGAAAGATAGAGAGATTGAGAGATAGAGAGATAGAGAGATAGAAAGATAGAGAGATAGAGAAATAGAAAGATAGAAAGATAGTGAGATAGAGGGATGAAGAGATAGAGAGGTGGAGAGATAGAGAGATAGAGAAATAGAGAGATAGAGAGATAGAGAGATAGAGAGATAGAGAGATAGAAAGATAGAGAGATAGAGAGATAGAGAGATAGAGAGATAGAAAGATAGAGAGATAGAGAGATAGAAAGATAGAGAGATAGCGAGAGAAAGAGATAGAGAGGTCAAGAGAAAGAGAGATAGAGAGATAAAAAGATAGAGATTAGAAAGATAGAGAGATAGAGAGATAGAGAGATAGAAAGATAGAAAGAGATAGAGAGATAGAGAAATAGAGAAATAGAAAGATAGAGAAATAAAGAGATAGAGAGATAGAGAGATCGAGAAAGATAGAGAGATAGAGAGATAGAGAGATAGAGAGATAGAGAGATAGAGAGATAGAGAGATAGAGAGATAGAGAGATAGAGAGATAGAGAGATAGAGAGATAGAGAGATAGAGAGATAGAGAGATAGAGAGATAGAGAGATAGAGAGATAGAGAGATAGAGAGATAGAGAGATAGAGAGATAGAGAGATAGAGAGATAGAGAGATAGAGAGATAGAGAGATAGAGAGATAGAGAGATAGAGAGATAGAGAGATAGAGAGATAGAGATAGAGAGATAGAGAGATAGAGAGATAGAGAGATAGAGAGATAGAGAGATAGAGAGATAGAGAGATAGAGAGATAGAGAGATAGAGAGATAGAGAGATAGAGAGATAGAGAGATAGAGAGATAGAGAGATAGAGAGATAGAGAGATAGAGAGATAGAGAGATAGAGAGATAGAGAGATAGAGAGATAGAGAGATAGAGAGATAGAGAGATAGAGAGATAGAGAGATAGAGAGATAGAGAGATAGAGAGATAGAGAGATAGAGAGATAGAGAGATAGAGAGATAGAGAGATAGAGAGATAGAGAGATAGAGAGATAGAGAGATAGAGAGATAGAGAGATAGAGAGATAGAGAGATAGAGAGATAGAGAGATAGAGAGATAGAGAGATAGAGAGATAGAGAGATAGAGAGATAGAGAGATAGAGAGATAGAGAGATAGAGAGATAGAGAGATAGAGAGATAGAGATAGAGAGATAGAGAGATAGAGAGATAGAGAGATAGAGAGATAGAGAGATAGAGAGATAGAGAGATAGAGAGATAGAGAGATAGAGAGATAGAGAGATAGAGAGATAGAGAGATAGAGAGATAGAGAGATAGAGAGATAGAGAGATAGAGAGATAGAGAGATAGAGAGATAGAGAGATAGAGAGATAGAGAGATAGAGAGATAGAGAGATAGAGAGATAGAGAGATAGAGAGATAGAGAGATAGAGAGATAGAGAGATAGAGAGATAGAGAGATAGAGAGATAGAGAGATAGAGAGATAGAGAGATAGAGAGATAGAGAGATAGAGAGATAGAGAGATAGAGAGATAGAGAGATAGAGAGATAGAGAGATAGAGAGATAGAGAGATAGAGAGATAGAGAGATAGAGAGATAGAGAGATAGAGAGATAGAGAGATAGAGTGATAGAGAGATAGAGAGATAGAGAGATAGAGAGATAGAGAGATAGAGAGATAGAGAGATAGAGAGATAGAGAGATAGAGAGATAGAGAGATAGAG
>CAXAQZ010000956.1:0-13092 GCA_963971145.1 Sussaba pulchella
GTCGTTCTCGTGTCAACTGAAAGCCGAAAAAAAATCCTGAAATTAATCGGCAAGGCTCGGGGTTTCGACCATCTAATTCGCCGTGGAATACCTCATATTCATATCTATATTCGTGGTTTATTCGTTGCATGCTATATAAACATATTCTGCCGCGTACCATCGCACGTCGCTTCTCACCGGGCTCTCTCGACATTACAGATATCCGACAATCATTGTCGACGAGTACGATATTTGTCCGACGATGTGCGGAATACCGTTTCCACGTCCATTATCAGCCATTGTGTTATGCAATATTCTCGTATCCCATCGTCATTGCCGTTAGTGCCGTAACACAAATTATTCAGACCTGCACGTCAACGTGAATCGTATTTGACGTTAGAAGTTTGATTCACATGTATTTTTCTTTCTTGTGCGGAAAGGTAGAATAAATGGATAATTGACGTAGCTCGAATCGCCCCTTCTCACCTTCCCCTCGGACGTATATTCAACCCACGGTGGATTCTTCTCTCGAGTCAGCCTACTTTCCGACCCCTCGCCGAGATCCCTTTCCGGCTCAGTGGCCGAGTGTCTCAGCCCTCGTTCTTGAATAAACACAGAGAGGGTCGTGCTGAGACTCGTGATTTTTTTTTTTTTTAAAGCTTCATTATTATTATTTTGTTTTTTTTTTTCGCTCGTCTTCTTTCACTCGGCGGAGCTTTGCTTCGTTTTTATATCTTGGGGAGATGAATCTATCGACGTCGTGAATGAAAATTCGAGTGGCCGGATTTTATTATTGATTTATTATTGATTTATTATTCATTATTATTATTATTATTTTACAATATTTTTAGTATTATTAAGGTTATTTCGCTGATTTGGAATTTATTGAATAATGATAATATATTGAATTGCTTCGTTTGATATCGCGTGGAGATGAATCTATCTACGTCATGAATAAATATTCGATTAGCTGAATTTTATTATTATTATTATTATTATTATTATTATTATTATTATTATTATTATTAATATTATTATTATTATTATTATTATTATTATTATTATTATTATTATTATTATTATTATTATTATTATTATTATTATTATTATTATTATTATTATTATTATTATTATTATTATTATTATTATTATTATTATTATTATTATTATTATTATTATTATTATTATTATTATTATTATTATTATTATTATTATTATTATTATTATTATTATTATTATTATTATTATTATTATTATTATTATTATTATTATTATTATTATTATTATTATTATTATTATTATTATTATTATTATTATTATTATTATTATTATTATTATTATTATTATTATTATTATTATTATTATTATTATTATTATTTTTTAATTGTATTTTTTTATATCAGTATTATATATTGAAATTCCACCTTATTCTTAATTTTTGTGCTACTGACGAATTGGCAGTATTAGTTATTAGTATTGTATTTGAATTTAATATTATTATTTTGTCAATTTATTATTATTTATTATTTCAATTGTTATTGGCCCAATATTTGAATAAACAATACGGTTGATCTTTTCCCAGTAATTTACGTTCCTAATTAATACCCGGAACCTAGAAAAGACGGATTTTTCCGTTGTTTCTGAAAACGTTGGTGAGGTATGACGCTGTGTCGTAATGTCGTCACGGATTGCATCGGTATCGTCGCACAAGTACGTGTAAAGTGACGGAAAAACTCGCGAGTTCAAGCTCCCGGTGGAAGGGAAACCGATAAGAGGGCGAGCGAGCCAGCGTGCGTCAAAGAGATGCGGGAAGGGGTGGCAGTAGTTTATTGGAGTAGTAGAATCGATCCGAGAAGCACGCTTTGGCCCATGCTCAAAAGCTCCGCGAAGAAACACCCAGACACTGGCTAACGTTTGAAAGAAAAATTCCTATTTGCTTAAGAAAAAAAAAACGAAAAGAGATAAAAGGTTTTGCCGGCAATGATCGATCGGAGACAATTTTATTGCCGCCCGTCTTCTGTAACAGAATTAAAAATTACAGCATCCGCCGCAGGGCTGTAAGGAGAGCAGACGTTGTTGAACCCTTTTTTTCTTACGACGTTAATGGACGCAAAGCGGTCGACATTAATGGATGCAAGTTCGGTGACGACATTATCGACCTGCTTTCGCTGGTGGTTTTTTTTTGAGCCGGCTTTAACCCTAGATTGGTCACCATATTGGGGAATCCCCGGCGTGCGTGGTTTTTTATTCACTTGCAAACTTATGGGGGGATTTTGTTTGGAAAAATTGGAGTTTGTTCTTTGAACGGTTTGTAAATTAATTATATTTTTTTTTTAATCAAATGAAACGATCGGAATGGAAGAATAAAAATAATTAGATGAGAGAAACGCCGAAATACGGGGATTCCCGGACGAGGTGGCCAGACTCGTTGGTGTTTTCTTGAGTGCGACGTTGCCACACTCGCGCCGAGTTCTCCCACTCTTCGGCGAGTTCTTGGCGAGACTTGGCAACGTTGCCGGCTGCAAATTATTGTGGCATTTTTCACGTGAGGTGATCGAAGTCGTTTGGTCGCATACGGCGACCAATCTAGGGTTAAGGTTCTTACGCGCGAGTGTAGTGAGTGGTTTGAAAAAGTTTTTAGACGATTTTTTACGTACCTTCGATTAGGAGGGATACAATGATAGTGATAAGATGTGGCTACGGGAATTACTGTGTTTTTGCACTAACGACGTCAATAATGACGATTTTTCGTTTTTCAATTTGATTTCATTCATTTCCTTCAAATATCCACGAGGATTTATTTTCGTTCGAGCGTTCCAATTACATTTCGAAAGAGTCTGTACATTTTTCGATCACAATTGCTTGTCTCGATCACAGAAACATAATCACTATTGGAGTATCAGTTTTCGAAAAATATTTTCACAATACAAGAGTTTTTTAAATTTACAAAGAAAAATAAATTTCTCTCTGAACGAAGGATGTTAACAGAAAATTTAGTATTGCAAATTTGTAGAACGCTTTTTAAATAATGAATGAAGTTTATGTGTCCATTAAAATAAGTCCAATCTAAAAAAAATTAAAATTCGATCAATGTATTCAAGATATTTTATTTTAATGAAACCGGAAACATCGTTTAAGAAAGTGTTAAACTCACACTGTTCTTATTTGGTACTAAATTAAATATAAACATTTTTAATCCCTAAAATATGTATATTTTCTATATTGTATAAATATCGTGGAATAAATTTTGATGAACTTTATTTATTATGATTCGTACGTTCGGTGCTCCAGCTATGCAGCGGCGAGTGATGCTTCCGGTACACGTGCAAACTTTGCATTCGCCTCGATATATATATATCTATCCATACATACACGAGCATCGATACTACGCTATTTCTGGCGAAACTACGTCCGCTCGAAAGAAAGAAAGCTTTGTAAATTGCTGACGCTAAATGAAATGAGAATCGCAATGAGAAATGGAATACCGCTGATACCAGATACAATATTGCGACGCTCGCTGGTGCATCTGCGTTCATCTATGTTTCACGAGCAACGAGTGTCACGGAAAACAACGGCTACAGGCGTTAAACTTTTACCGATATTGTTTCATCGACTGTCATGAGATCGAACAATTAGCCACAGAATTTCAACTATTTTTTTTCGAGTTATCGAAAGTTACTTTTCTATAAAAAAAACTCACTACATTCAAGTATCTGCGCAGTACTCAACAATGTCAAATTCCAACGATAATGATAAGAATTATAATAATAGTAATAATGATGATAATAATAATAATAATAATAACGAGATAATAATTATTTTCTACTTTTCCAATCCATTTAATTATTCACCCTTGATCATTTCATGATTAATTACTTTTAAATAATAATTATCATTACTATTATTCACCTACTTCCAATACACTCAATATTGTCAAGTCATAAAGATAATGATCATAATGATAGCAACCTATTACTATGATTACGAAAAAAATAAGAAAACAATGTTAGTAATATTATTATTAATCATTATTTATTACTATTATTATTATTATTTTTATCATTTGAGATTATCGAGTTTCGGGAAGATATTTTTGGGTATATTCGAAGCGAGTGAGTAATCATAATAATCACAATATAATAATTATTATAAGAATTAGAATGAGAATATTCTAAAATTAGAATTTCATTATTATTATTATTATTATCATCATCATTATTATTCAATTAAAATCAGTATGACAAAAAATACGAGCACCGCCATTTTAACGCGTGAATAAAAAAAAAACAATCTGATATATTTCATCCATCTTTCCGTTACCTTTCTAAAATGATCGAAAATTTTCGAAGTCTGAAAAATTACCGAAGTATTTCGCAATATCGAGCAACCCACCCACATCGCTAATGCTACAGCACACCCCCCGATTCCCCGACGCAGTCGGTCGCAAGTGCATCCACCCGGACTCGCGTATTCCGAATCGAATATCGAACATCGTCGTAATTCACATTTAACGAAAATAAATTTTGTTTCAGCCGCAAACGATGAGCAACAGACCGCGACGTTTGTCGCGCCGAGAAAAATGGCCTCTCCAAGTCGGTCTCTTTCTTCTCTACGTTCTGATTCAACTCGCGGCTTCCTCGACAACGAGAACTCCGACGGCGAACGTGAAACCGAGCACCGAAACTACATCGGACGTGATAACAACGACGACGACTTCGGCAACGTTATTGTCGGCCGAATCGGCTCGCAAAGAAACCGAGGCCGATGAAAAAAAACCGGAAACGTCGGAAGAGATGAAAACAACGACGAGGAAGCCAACGACGATCACGCAATCGCCGAAAGTTCGGGAACAAACGAAGACGGAAGTCAAGGAATCGACGAAAGGAAAATCGAAAGGAAACGCGGATAAGAATGAAAATCCGAAGAAAGACGGTTCCATGGACAAGGCGTCGTCAAACGTGGTTACCGTGAGTAATTCGATGTCGTTCTCGCAGTTTAATCAATTCTCGAAAGATCCTTCGGGGGCCAAATGTCCCCCAGGGCTGAATTCTTTTTATTTTCCTGATAAAATATTTCAAACTTCTTCCGTTTTTTGTACTTCAAACCTTGTTTTCGCCATTTTCCCTTGGATAAAATGAATTGTAATACACACCATTCTCTTCGTTATTGAAAAACGAAGAGAATGGTGTGCATGAAAATCTTTTTCCGGCCAATGGAAAAGTTCCTGCACGGAGAAAACAAAGCAAACGAAAATTAAAAAAAAAATTACGACGATCCATTGAGAATTAATTAGTCGGTGAAATTAATTACAAAGGAATATGCCGAGAAAAAAAAAACAAGTTTAATGCTCACAGACGGCTAGAACGATGTTCACGACAACGCCGGAAAACGAGGCCCGTCCAACGTGGAGACCGAGGCGTGAAAATTGTTCACCGCCCGCGATCGAGCAATTTCCACAACCGATGATGGGCCCGGGCGCGAGAAAACACGGCGGTCTCATAATCCACATGCTCGTGGCCGTCTACACATTTCTTGGTCTCGCGATCGTCTGCGACGATTATTTCGTCGCCAGTCTCGATCGAATTTGCGAAGGTACGACGAAATATTGAGATTTACCTCGAAAAGTTTTCACGATTTTAATCCGATCGCTGAAACGCTGTTTTCTTTTTTGCATCGCGTGATCGGTCGACTTAGGTTCGATCAGATTCGCGTCGCGCTTGAGAAATCGGGTTTATTGTCGAATAAATAACTAAAGAACATGAAATATTTATTATATGTATGCTGCTACTGTTACTGTTATTGTATTATATTTTTTGTTCATATATTATCTGGAATATATTTGAATGATAAATATAATACTAATATTATGCTAACTAATACTAAGATAAATGCAAAATTACCATTAATATTTTTATACTATATTTATTATTTATATATAGATGTTGTATAAAACACATATAAATATAATTTTCTATCTCATTTTCTTTTATTATTGTTTTAATAGTATTAGTATTAATTAGTATAGTATGTAATATCGTCGTACTTACTATAGTATTACTACTTCTATTATTATTATTATATATAATAATAGAAATGTTCTGAATAATTACTAATAATAATAATAAAGAATAATAGAAAATTTGCCTCTATAGTGTATACTTATATACATTAGTATATACTATACTAATTAATACTAAAACAAAATAAAATAAATAATAAGATTTCTATTCATTATCTACAATATATATAAATAGTTAAGATAGTATAATAATAGCAATAATAACGGTATTATTTCATTTTATTTCAGTGTTATTCAACTGTATATTATTTGACTATTCTATTTTATCATATTTATTACGTATATTATATCTATTTTTATGAAATAACATTCAGAGCTGAGATTACCACCGGACGTCGCCGGCGCCACGTTTATGGCTGCTGGATCATCCGCACCGGAATTAGCCACCGTAATTATCGGCGTCTTCTTCGCCAAAGACGACATTGGGGTATGTTTATTTTTTCTTCCCATTGGTCTCACAAAAATACCGCGCGGGAATTTTGTCATCGTTGCGAATTTTTTTATTTTTTCAAGTCTTTGATATTTTATCCTCGTTTTTGATAGGTCAGCGGAGTTATCGGCAGCGCCGTGTTCAACATAATGTTCGTAATTGCGGTGTGCGGACTCTGCACCTCAACCGCTTCGAAACTCAATTGGTGGCCACTTTGTCGAGATTCGTTCTTTTATTTCATATCGATTCTCGTCATGCTTGGAACGATTTACAACGACAGCATTTCATGGTTCGTAATTTTTTTTATATCTTGATGTTTCGAAAAACTCTTGCAAAATTTTGAAAAAATACAAATTCAATAAATAAATAAATAATAAATGGATAGATAAATAAATGAATAAATAAATAAATGAATGAATACATTAATTATATAATATAATATAATATAAATAATAAATACGGAAATAACCTAAATAACCTAAATAAATAAATAAATATATAAATAAAAAAATGAATGAATAAATAAATGAATAAGTAAATAAATAAATAAATAAATAAATAAATATATAAATAAATAAATGAATAAATAAATGAATAAATGATGCAATCTGCTAGCTTAAGACAATTATATCGGGAACTTATTTTCGAAAGATTCTAAACTCCAACAAAAATTTCTTTACATAAAGAAGCACCGCAATGTGGTTGCAAAAAGGTTAGTGAACATCTTTCGAATTTCAAATCTGGACTAATCGAGGAAACGCGGCAGCGTCGGGACGCCAAGTTCAACTAACGAAATTAAAATTCATGAAATGCTTAATTCAATCAAGCTACCGCTAATCTCATCGGTCCGGAAGGCAGCCTTCCAGCGGCTAATTAAAACTTGCGGTGCGAATTGAAAATTCAATTTCCCTGTAAAAAAAAATAACATTGATCGAAAAACCGGAGCAACGTTTTTCAAATTTCTATCTCGTGCGCTAATTTTTCGTATCGTTCGAATCTCCGGGAATATTTTTAGTGCATGAATAATAAACTCTCTAGCAATTTGTCTGAACAACGAAGTTACCACGCGATCGCAGCGTGAATATTTAATCCGGATGGTGAAAGCTGATAATCCCATGATTACACGAACACGATAAAGTTCTGATAAAACAGTTCTGGTTATAAATACGTTGGGGTCTTCCGAACCCAAGAGTGACCGTCGAGGGTTGATGATTAAGATTATAATTAGATTATTTTTTGCGCAACGTAGAAAATCGTTTTTTTTTTGCGAAAGGATGGTAAATATGATTGATTATTCATGCACAGGGGCGAGTCGCTCTTGATGCTGGTGACATACGTAATTTATTGCGTTGCGCTGTCCTTCAACACTCGTCTGGAGCGTTGGGCCAAATCCTTCAACATTCCGTTTTTACCGAAGGACGACGAACCCGCGGAAGAGAGCGCCCTCGTTAGCTATCGTTCTCTGCAAGAAGACCGACTCTCGTACACCGGACCGAATTCCCCGGTTACGGAACAGATCAAGAGTCAAGAAGGTTCGTTTCCTCTAACGCTTCATCGATCGTCCGAACGATAATTAAGGGCTTATCACTGTTTGTTTGCGGGACAATTAAAACATTTCCATGATTTTTCGAGCCACGGTGACGTGATTTCATTAGAACACACTGTATAATATTAATGACGACAGATATTGAGGTGATTGGATGAATTTTTTTATGGGATTTCTTTTAATTACGCGGGGCTTTCGAATAAAAATTACCAATATAAATAATTCTTGCCTTGCAATTATTATTCATCTTCTATTCCTCTTAAACATTTATAATTTTCCAAGATAATAAGAATCATTTCTTATTCTACACTGTTCTATTGTTGCAAAATTCGAAATAAAAATAACTTCTCACTAATAAAAAAAATATAATTTCAAAAGAAAAATCTCTTCCCATTGAGCAATCCATGGGCTTCTATTTAGGTACACCATAAGAACCTTAAAAATGCAAAACCGAATTACCAGCTCATGGGCTACTTACCTCAAAAAATTCGGTGCATCTCAACGTTCTCCAAGAAAAATCTCCCCCCCCCCCCCCCCAAAAAAAAACCTTTGCCACATCTCAACAAAGTTGACAATGAAATCCCGATAACAATTTTTTTTACCGTCACATAGATCCTCCATAAAAAAATGCAGGATATAATCAACAATTATCGATGTTCGCTCTGTGTTTCGCAGGAGGAGGTTTACCGGAAGCGGGCGAACAACGACCGCCCCAACCGAAGCAACCGCAGTATTACAAGGCAAAAGAGCCGGATCCCAACGAGATATCGCCTCTGGTGATGCCCACGGACGGTGGAAAATGGACCCTCTTCTCTTGGGGTCTCGTGTATCCGATTCACTATACGTGCAGAAAAACGATGCCCGATTGTCGACAGGAAAAATGGAGGAGTTGGTATCCGTTTACCTTCTGCATCTCCATGATTTGGATAAGCTTTTACAGCTACATCATGGTGTGGATGATAACGATAATAGGTAGGTTGTTAAGGCGTTCGAGAAAAAAAATGACGATTGTCGAGGAACGAAGAATATATTGATACTAGATTTACGAGAATTTGTCGGGAAAATATTATTTTCAGCGAAGAATTGTTAGAAAACAATACTGATGATATCTTAGAGAAATAACGTAAATTATTATTGTTATTATTATTATTATTTGATTATATATAACCCAATAATACTAATTATTATGATTTGTAATTAATTATTATTATCATTATTTGTAATTTATTATTATTATTATTATTTGTGATTAATTATTATTATTATTAATAATAATAATAATAATGATAATTAATTACAAATTATATATAATAAAATTATATATAACCAAATAATAATAATAATAATAATAATAATAATAATAATATTTAACGTCATCTACTAATAAATCTACGAATAACAGATCGAATAATATAATTACTATTTCCTAACAATTCTCCCAAATTTTTTACAACGTAATAGAAATAATTTCTATAACTTATCTCGCTCATTTTAAAATCCTTCAACCCGATAGATCCCATAAACCTTAATTCTAATTCAATGTAACACTTATACAATCAGTTACAGTTCAGTTTCAGCTTATTTTTCTTTCTTTACAGTCGAAAAAATGATTATTCATTCCTTCTTTCTTGTTCCCAAAATTAATTTTCAGAACAACTTTTCGAGAATTAATTTTCAAAGACTATCAGCTTTGTAAAAAAAATTGTAACGTTATTTTTTTTGTTATAATTTTTACAGGCAGCACACTCGGAATCCCCGACACCGTGATGGGGCTGACATTCGTGGCAGCCGGTGTCAGCGTGCCGGACGCCCTATCTTCGCTCGCCGTTATCAAAGAGGGCCTCGGTGACATGGCGGTGAGCAACGCCGTCGGTAGCAACGTCTTCGACATTCTCGTGTGCCTCGGTCTTCCCTGGTTCATCCAAACTGCGTTGATTAAACCGGGATCCCACGTCAACGTCACGAGCAGAGGTAAATTATCGTCATATCTGCATTAATTTCATAATAATTGCCCGACTATTCGTCAATCAAGCAAAAAAAGAATTAACTAAAAAAGAAAAAATCCAAACTGTCGTAGATTAAAAAAATTAATAAACAAAGAAAATTAAATTAAAAAAGTTAAGTTAAATCGAATAAACTTCGAAAACAGAATTAAATAAAAAGTGATTTCAAACCTTTCGAGATTGGAAAAAAATTGACAATGAAAAATAAATTAAATTTAAAAAGTTGAGTTAAATTAAAAATCCAAAACTACTTAAAAAATCTTAATTAACTCAGATAAATGAAAAAATTACTAAAAGAAATTAAATTAACGGAAAATAATATTTTAAGCTGTCGAAGATTAAACGTAACGGTTTAAAATGCCCCGATAAAAAATTGTTTCTCATTAAATCATTGGTCAATTTCGGAATTGAACAGGACTCGTTTATTCGACGGTCTCGCTGCTTTCAACGGTGGTTTTCTTGGTCGTCGCGACCCATCTGAACGGTTGGAAACTCGATCGAAGATACGGCGTCGTGCTCATGGCTTGGTACCTCATCTTCATCGTTTTCGCGTCTCTCTACGAGCTCAACATTTTCGGTCAGATGAATCCCCCGACGTGCGACAGTAGTTTTTAAAAATCATTATCTTTTCTCAACCGCGTTTTTCCCACGATCTCGATCCCGCACGAGAGGCCACGTATTATTGCCGTTTGCTCACATCATCTTCGCGCCAAAAAATAAAAAGAAAAAAAATCTACAAATCGCGCGAGCCGGAAAAAGAACGAATCTCGTTGCGTCTTTACGACGATAAAAAGAAAAAAAAGAACGATGTATACAAGAAAATGCGCAGCTTTAAAGATAACGATGTGAAGGTGCTTTGGAATTGATGCGAAAGGCGGAAAATAATTTCAATAGCGAGATATTTCCCGTTTTGTGAGGGAAATTGAAAAAAAAAAAAAAAAAAAAGTAAGAAGATAATAAATTAAACTTCCTATTTGATTATATTTTCCTCGCGTTCGGAAATTAATTAACAAACGCCAATTCGCTGAGGTACGAGCATCGACTCGGAGGGACAATATTATTGTCAGTATTTCGTTATAATTGTTATACCATGCAAAGTCTATTGGCGACGAAGGTTTATTATTAATTGTCATTAGTGTCATATTTATCATAATCAGTATTATCATTATTATTATTATTATTAATATCCTAAGTATTGATATCGTTATTGAATGATTATTACGACGAGCCCAATTAAGCCTGAATACGCGTGTATGCGTGTCGCTAAAATTGAATGGTAATCGATTAATTGATATAGATGTGAAGCAAATACGTACCAAATTAGCAGAAAAAAAGCACACAGGTGCGGTAAATTATGTAAAAAAAAAAGGAGAACGCGAAAAGACATCGAAAAGGCTCAAAGTACGACCGGCCACGTCCGGGCACGAAGTGCAATCGAATCGAGATTATGTGCTACTGCTCGGTCGGTAACGATAAACTGTAAAGTACTTTTCTCAACTCTGATCAATTTTTCGGATAAAAAATTAGAACGATTGTCTGCGTTTCAAAAATTTGCAGTCAATCGTTCTCAAAATTTATCCGAAAAATCAACAATGGCGGAAAAAAGCACTTTTGGAATTTTCAGCTGTCTCCCTCGCACCGATAACGAGCTGGGAAAGATCGACGACGTGTAGCGCATCGTCTTAAGGTCGAAGATTTTTAAAATGTTGCATAATCTGCAGGACAACAATAAAAATCGCGTCTCGTGCATGGCCGATGTTCCGAGACGACTTTTATTATCTAAAAAAGAATTAAAATAAAAATAAAAAAATTTAAAAAAAATAAAAACAAAAAATTAAAAAAAATAAAAACAGTGAGCAGGATAGTTATCTCAAAGTATATTATCATAGCTTTTGTTAGCCGAGCTCCAGTATATAGGCCTAATACGCGTCGGTCAGTCGGGTACCGTTTATATATTTATAAAATAATAAAAACCAAAAATTCGTTAGTTGTTTCCGCGAGCGTACGACCGAGAAGTGGTGAGATCGATCGATGATACCGATTTTCTCTTCTTCGAACAATTGACCTACTTGTCGCGTTAAATTCTTCGGACTATCTCGGTTCTTCCTTCTAAACCTCTGCTACGAGCGTTTTTTTTTTTTTTGCTTCCAACGATTCTTAATTATTTTCTAATCAAACGAAATTCGCGTATCGTCCATTCCACCACTCTCGCGATAATTCGTATGCGTACATGAATAAATAAATATATATATATTTAAAGTGGATTGAACGCATATTCGTACTTATATAATTATATAATTATGATGTAAAAAAAAAAAAAGATTTAAAAAAATGGAAAAAAAAAAAAATACGAGAAAGAAAGGAAGAGCCACAAAGGACGAAGGATAGAGTTCGCGAGATCAAAGAGATTCCTCGTTAGCGTGAGTGGTTAGACAACGTCGCGACGTCTCGCGACGTGCGGTTTTGTGCATCAAGGGAATTTTTTTTTTTTTTTCGTGAATACGCTTCACCAGGTCCGAGTCGAAGCGACGGAACACGAGACAGAGATGATTGAAAAAAGAAAAACGAGCGAAAGAATTGAATATTGAAGACGGACGGACGGAAAAGAACGGAGACGAGAAGGATAATGTGGGAAAAAGAAACGAATGAAAGTTCGAACGATGAGGAACGATGAAAATAAAAGAAAAGATTACGAAAATTGGAAAGAGAAAGACAATAATTGACGCAGCCTTATCCGATGAAAGTATCTACAACAACCTGACTCTGCGCGTTCCTCGATACTTCCGCTTCCGGGATCCTTTGATCTTTCGATTGCGAGCTCGGGCGAAAGATCCGTTGACAGATCCGAGGATCGTCCCGCGCCCTCGAGAGCCACGCGAGGACCTCCCCTACCCCCCCAGCCCCTGCTATCGATCGTAAATGTAACACGTCTCAACCCCAAAAGCTCTCTCTCTCTCTGTTTGACTTCGTTAGCGATTAAGTTTCAATGCATCGATCTTCCGCCATTCGCGTCCTTAATTTTAATTGTAAAACGTAATTTTTATGTGCATCTCAC
>CAXAQZ010000957.1:0-18226 GCA_963971145.1 Sussaba pulchella
AAACTTTTGTAACAATCGCCCGAAACTTTAGAAAGCAATTCAGCGATGTGATTTCAGCTTGAAACAGAATTCTCGGACAATTATTTCGACCTTGAGAAGAAAAAGTTACGGAAAAACCTTGAATTATGTAAAACGATATAGATACGAGATTAAAACGAAAAGCTATGACGAGATTGTTTCAATTAATTCACGCCGGGACGATAAAACACGAGATGCCGGACTATAACGAGCCATAACTACTTGAACACGTCCAACGATAAGTAATCGAAGGCTATAGGGGAGGCGGTCGTGGGGACAAAAGCAGTGCGGGTATCATAATTCTCAAACGGTTGGTCGGTTCATTTGAATAAGTCAAGCCCGCGTCCCCGATGGATTAGATCTCAGCCGAGTGATCTGAAAAGGGGGGCCGGAGGAGAATCGAGGGCGCGAAGGGGACGAAGGAATCGGCTCGAGTTCCAAAGTGACTGTTCACCGGTCGAAGAAAGTCTCATCGCGTGATTCCGGGGCTCGAACGGCCGCATTACATACATATTATAAGGACTGACCCACTGACCTTAACTGACCAGGCGGCTGACTCAACAGCCAGATCGAAAGAAACGATAATTTTCCATATTACACTTTACAAGCAACTAGAAGACGCGGAACGAACGAAAACTCGGGTGAATTCTCGGCGTGCGCGCGAGCAAAAAAAAAAAGGACGGTTAAAAATGGGGGGAAGTAGAAACGAGACGCGATAGTCGGACGCGCGAAGCGCTTGGGGGGGTTTTACAACGGTGGAAATCAATTGCGACGAGTGAAGAAGGTGCATCGATGGTCAGCCCTGGTGCGCAAGTAGTCACGGTCGATATTTATCGGCCGAAGTCCGGACTTTCGCGTGCACGGGTCAGGAATGATACTCGAGGCTCGTCGGAATCGTTGGAACGCTCGAAGTACGGAATGGTTTTGGATCGATATGACGCTGGGCCGAACAGTATCGATATGCAGTCACGATTTAACGAGGAAAAAAATTACGCCTACCGTGGAATTTCCGGCCGAGGATTTATCGGGTTTTGGAACGGTGACGCGGCAGTAGTTACGCTCGGCTTTGGTCAGACGAATATTGTTTGCGAAGTTTTCAGGTGGTTTGGTGCGAGAAAAATAAATAGGGCTGTTTATCGCGAGTTGAGCATGGCTAGAAAGAATTAACTGTTTTGGTTTTGAACTTGAGATTACCCACTGAAAAATATCTACCGGGTTTTTGCCGAGGAGAATCCTGTAGACTTGTAATTCGGTTTTTATTTTTATTTCATTCCATTTTCCGAATAATATTCATACGATTGATGAGACGTTGTTTTATGTCCAATTATTGTAACAGGAGGGACAGAATAAAATGATAATTGATTTTCATTAATTCGAAAAATTATAAACATAAGATAAATAAGAGACAAAATAATTAAAGCAAATGTTTATGTTAGTAATTTATTTATATAGGGTCGGTCTCGAAGTTTGTCATATTCAATGTTTGTAGATTAACGCTAAACCGCGTGAAGATTGCAGGCCTTCTGCATGCATGCATAACTTTACGTCGATATAACTTCAAACTTAACTTTAAACTTTCATACTTTTGATCATTCCAAACCTCGACCTCTCGAAACATTAACCTGTCCATGTCATGCCGATCGAAACGTTTGACTCTCAAATCTCTCGACCACGAAACATCGAACATTCCAAACTCGAAAATTAAGAATCATGGAAATAATTTGAATTTTCTAAATTATGGCCGTTTAAATCATTGACGGTCGAAGTTAATCAGTGTCGAAACATTTGTTTCCGGACTCGTTAAGATTTCGATTTACTGACCTCTCGAACACTTGAACATTCGAGGTTTTTTAATTCGACGACACTACCAGTCGAAATAGAAAAATTCCGAAACTTTGATTTTCAAAAATTTCAATTTAAAAACAAAAAAATGTCCAACCCATGAGCCTTAAAAACATTGAATATTCCCAACTTCAAGACCGACCCCATGGGTTTTTATTTGGAAAATCAAAATCCAAATATTGGCCCAGGTCTGCATTCGGTCTGGCTTCTTATCGGGAAATTCCGGTATCGATTGTTTCGTACCCAAAAACTGTAATTACGCGTTTATGTGCAATTGATAGACGTAAGTCTTACCCGTTGCCCAATGGAGAACGCTGTGTCCCTCCAAGTCCTTGGCATTGACGTTTGCACCGTTTGCCAGCAAAACGGCGACCAATTGCGTGTCACCAGCAATGACGGCAAGGTGAAGGGGTGTGTGTCCCTCGACGTCCGGAGCGTTGACGAGCTCCGGTGCGGCCGAGGCCACGGCGCCCCCCGTTCCAGCGTCCATGCAGTAATGCAGCGCGCTTCTCAGCGTTCGATCTCTGTAGCCGATCGTATTTTCCTGTTCCTTCAGCAATCTCAGCACTCGGGATCTGTCGGCCTGCTGACACGCGTGCATCAACGGCGTTGCGCCTATGTGAAGGACTCTGTAACATTCACCTATTAGAAGTCCAATTTTTGGGCATTTTTAATTGAAATTTATAGGATTTGGGAAGATTGGAGAATTTATGAAAATTATAGATTCACGAAAATTAGGGAAATTACAGAGTTTATGGAAATTAGAGAATTTACAGAAATTAGCGAATCGACGACGATTTGAGAATTAACGAAAGTTTAGAATTTGGGGAGATTAGGGAGTTTTCGAAGATTAGAGAATTTACAAAAAATGAAAAATGTCATGAATCTAAATTATTTACGGAATTCAAATGATTAACTGAATTCAAATAATTAACTGAATTCAAATAATCAACTGAATTCAAATAATTAACTGAATTCCAATAATTAGAAATGAGAGAGTTTGCAAAGATTAGAGAATTAACAAAAATTAAAAAATTTCATGAATCCAAATTATTTACGGAATTCAAATAATTTGCTAAATTCCAGAAATTCACTAAATACGAATAATTTACGGACTTCAAATAATTCACTGAATTCTTTAATTTCCCACATTTCCATGATCAACTGAATTCTCTAATTTATTGAATAAAGATCCAAAAATTCCAAAAACATTACGAATTAAAATCGTTCCCAAGATTCAGAAAATTAACAAAACTCAACACATCGTAAAAATTCGTCATAATGACTATAAATTCAACAACAAAAATCATAAAAAAATTGGCAATCCATGAAATCCATAAGATCGACAACACATAATAGCATGCCTGTAAGGTCTGCGTCGCAGATCGTCCAAGTTCCGGGCTATGTAAGGAGGGCCCTTGCTCCAAGACGGGCTGTTACCAGAATTCTTCGACCTCTGTTGCTGTTGTCGGCATCCACCGTGAACCGGCGTCAAGTGAGGCAGACACACTGGTTCCGGACTTTTTCCCGGCTTTCTCTGGTGAACTTCTTTCCTATCGTGATGTCTCAACGGTATCGGCGGTGTCTTCGTGTCCATGCCCACGTCAACACGACCCAACCCGATTATCGGGTAGCTATTCCGACTCCATGCTTATTCACGACGACAGCCTTAAGCCCGGTTCTCTCGAAAAATCGAGCAACGACATGTCAACGAGTCGGCAGTCGCTTCTACACTGAAAATTTCGAAAGTAAAATTTTGAAACGACTCGAATTTTATTTAAAAAATGCCTCCGCGATACTTAATAACGATAAGGGTAGTTGTAAAGTAGTGATAAGAGACCCGCGGCGAACCCGCTGTGACCCGGTTTCTTCACGTCCACCCTCGGACGTGAGGAATCTAGGACGATCTTAGCTCCCAGAATAAACGTGAAATCTTCGCAGGAGTTGTGCCGGTGGTGGGGTGGGGGGAGGCATGTCAGACTACCCGAAAGTAGAGCTCGTTTGCTGACCACGTGGAGAGCGAATTGACCAGGTCACTTGAAGCAGCTACCATAGAAACCGTGAGTCACAACAAGCGGGCTCGATAAGGACCCCTTGATAGCCAATCGCACGGCAAGGTCGGCCATATGACCAATTCGAGTAGGGGATTCGTCCGAAATCGTCTAAAATTTCCGGAAAATAGCGTGTAACATCAAGGAGGATATCAATTATATCGAGCTTTGCTGCATAACTCAGTGATTGAGGAAAATAGTGATTAGGGAAGGTAGATGTGGGATCGGTTTCACTATAGCAGTTTGGTGAGCCCGAAATAACGAGATTCGAATACAATTTGAACGAACAAAATTTGAAATTAAAAAAAAAATTGTGTGACGAAATAAATGAATATTGATGATATTATTAGTATCACTATTAATAATTATGATATAATAATAATGGTAATAATAATAGTTGATTATATTTAATTAAATACTAATAATTACTACTACCAATACTAATACTGGTAATATTACAATAATCATCATACTAATAATAATTATTATTGATATTATTATTAGTATTGAAATTTGATAATTGGAAAAAATAATAATAATAATAATAATAATAATAATAATAATAATAATAATAATAATAATAATTATTATTATTATTATTATTATTTATTATTATTTTAATAATAATAATTAATATAATATTATTATCAATATTATTATTATTATTATTATTATTATTATTTAAATAATAATTAATAATAATAACTAATATTAACTAATAACTAACTATCTAATATTAACTATTAACTGATATTCACGATTATTATTATTATTATTATTATTATAATTTTGATTGTAAATATTTAATATGATACTACTAATTACCACTGCGAATATTGATAATAATAATTATTAACATTATTATTATTATTACTATTAGTATTAAATTTAATAGAATATAATAATATAATAAAATAATGAAAATTATGCGATAAATCAAGTAAGAAAAATTCAATCTTAACCGTCAGTCAATCGATTTACTTGTAACGAATGCAACATTTTTCCTCTTATTCGTTCGTTTGAAATCGATGTAGTCGGTGGAATTTGAGGGAGGGCAATTGAAAGAGATTAGAACGCGTTAGCTCCGACACAACGAAAATCAGTAGCAATTTTCTCGCGCGGCGGTGCCTCGCGTCCCGAACCGAAGGATATCGAGTTTCATCTGACGATCGCTCATCAGCTCGACGCTGTTAGGCTGCGCCGCTGTTTGGAAGCTTTTGCCCCGTTCGTTCCATTCCTATGCGGCGATTGTAATATACGCGTATGTATAGTACAGTCTCTGCATATACTCCATACACGGTTTTCAAACACGACTGTCCGCGTTCTCAAAGCTCCTGCCTATCAGGTGTCACGCTATATCCTGAGCTCCCTTTTCACAGGACCCAGATTCGCAATTTACTTCTCCAACTTCGACCCAATGATGATGACGCTCTGACCTGCATTATAAATCGATTCGTTACCGGAAAAAAAATTATTATTAAATTTTCTACTGCCGGCGAATTTAACTGCGTAATTATGAAAATAGATATTTAAGGATAGAATTTTTTTCAAGTTTAGAGCATTAGTTCGAAGTTTTGAAGGTTGAGTTATGACCGTTACAGTAAGACCGCGGAATAAATATTGATGTGATCGAATCCGAGTTATTTTTATCGAGTGAGTTACCTAATTTTCATAAAATTGAAGATAACGAGAAAAAAATACATAATGTTCTCGATACGAAAAAAAAAATCAACATTCATGGAAAAAAAATAATTTTGTACGATCTTATGAAATCTGTATATAATTTTTTTTAGACGTATTCGATATTCGAACTTCAAATAATTTGTAAATTTTTTTATTTGACGTCAGAAAAAAAAATATTACAGAATTTTGTTATCCGATAAGATCTAACTGCGTCATACAAATAAATATTTAAAAACCAATTTCTTTTGTCAATTTCAGAGCATAATTTTTCTGGAGAAAGTTGGATCATGACAATTAAAATAAAACTTAAAAATAAACATTAATATAATTAAATTTGTTTTATTCTTCCAAATCAGTTGCCAAATTTTGGTACAATTAAATATAAAAAGATTCTATAATCATACTTGGACGAAAAAAAACAATACTCCCGATACGAAAAAAATCAACATTAATGGAAGAAAAAATAATTTTGTACAATATTATGAAATTTATATATAATTTTATTCGGACGTATTCGATGTTTATACTTTTATTTTGACGGTAAATATATTTTTTTACGCATACCGCAGTACCGCTTCGCATAATTTGTCGAGAACCGAACCTCGACGAAGCGTCGATGGGAAAAAACGCAGCTCGAGTGTTACGAATAAGTCGGGGTGAGGAGACTTGCCGAGTGCTAACTACTGGAGAACATCGATTTTCTTTATGATAACGAGCCACGCTGTAGCCGAGCCAGCACAGCCTGGACTGGTGGTGTAACCCATTCTCGTCTCACCAGCACTTTTTTTCTTCTTCGTTAAAAAAAAAATTAAGAAAAAAAAAAGAAATTGCAAGCCCAGCGATTATTACCATCCTTCGTAGAATCTCAAGGCTCAATTCGTTTCTCGGGCTCGAATGGTTGTGTTAACGTCTGAAAGAACTCTTTTTTTCGCAACCCCAATGTGGAAAACGTTCGAACGTTCGGTTTGGCTATTTTTTCTTGTTTCTTGTATAGTTGAGAATTTTATTTGTTTATTTAATTCGAAAATTACGGAAATTAAAGAATTTACTCCGAATTTAAAAAATTTATAGAGATTAGAAAATTTACGGGAATTTGAGAATCTACGAAAATTTGAGAACTTACTGAATTCCAATAGTTTTCAGAATTTCAATAATTTACTGAACTCAGATAATTTACTGAACTCAGATAATTTACTGAACTCAAATAATTTACTAAATTCAAATAATTCACTAAATTCAAATAATTCACTAAATTCAAATAATCAACTGAATCCAAATAATTCACCGAAATTACGGAATTGAGAAAATTCGTAGAATTAAAAAAATCAACACAATTCAACGCCAAGTCAAAATCCGTGATAATAATTGTAAATTAAATAATAAAATCGTGAAAATTAAAAAATCCCTTAAATTCATAAGATCGATAACACAAAATAGCATGGCTGTAAAGTCTGCGTCGCTGACGGTCCGAGTTCGATTTTGATTCGATTTTTATAAGTTTTTTTCTCAAAAATTCGAATTGAATTTGAATTGAGAATTTTTTTTTCGTGTCACAGCGAATTATAAAATATGTATAGAGCGTTGCACCGCATGTTCGTTGCATAGATTATGCCAACGACTGCATATAGGATCATTAGACTGTGTGATTGTGTATTATATGGTCACGAGCGCGCAATAGCCCCGTGCATCATAGCCGCATAAGATATAAGCTAGAAACCGTCCGACGAACCCACGTGCACGTGTTGTTGCTGCCGCCGCGCGTATCTATAACCCCGCGGTGCGAGCGGTGACTGAAAATCGTTATTTCATTAATACACGGAGACCACCGAGACCATAGATCCACCTCGCACGTTGCCTCAATAATTTCCAGACACTTTGTACCGTCGACGACGCTCAACGGAAAATTATAGACGAATTTTTATCGTTCCGATAAAATAAATTAAACGTGTTTCGATTTATTCTATCAAAATTTAAGTGTAAGAGAAATATAAAAGTTAAAGAAGTAAGAGAAATAAGAAATGGTGAAGGAATTTGAAAGCGATAATTATTTGATTATTATAGCATTTTTATTGAATTTTTAATTGTCTTCAAGTTGATGTAACGATAATAATCAAATTATTATTGTTTCAATAAAACAAATTTAACAGACGGAGGTTTATCTCCCAAATTATTGATGCTGAGGTTACTTACATAGATAATTCAATTGTTTCATAGTATTTCCATCTAATTTAGTCAATCTATTTGACTATTTTCGATACGACACAAAAATTATTGTCAAATTTTCTCTTATTGAAATTCGTTGAAATTGTCTCTCCTTGGAATTCAAAAAATTGTTTCAATTGAAAAAATGCTATACCCGTTGATTTATCTCATGAAAATCAAATCGTCCCGCCTTATCAATTAAAAAAAAAATAAACATCGACGATTAAATTACTTTACAGAATTTTTCTTAAATGTAATCAATACAAGTAGTTTAAAATTACTCACCGAGTAAATTTTAATAATCCGAAGCTCCAACATTGGCTCGTCGGCTAGTCAGCGGTTGCTCGATTTCCCATAAAGATTTTGCGTAGCAGAGTTTGAAGAGTAAATTACAAATTATTTTTGCAAAATCGCGTTCAGCATTTCTCTATTCATTTCAATGTGTCGAATTAAAAAAAAAAAAATTTTTTTTTATCCAATTTACGTTTTCAATTGATTTTTGATAAAGTGTTTGGATCGTTTGAATTTGCGAAATCGCCGGCCACGAGGCTCCTGGAGAGTCTCCGAGGCGTGTGGAACGTTCTTTGCAGTGGTGAGGCTCGCACTGGTTCTCCGTTAGCGCGGTCAGTTAACGTAAGGGTTGCTATTGGATACGAAACCACCCTCCGCGAAACTTACCTGGTTCACCCTCGCGGCTGCAGGGGGCTGATATTGCATTTGGCTGTCAAGCACTTCGCGAAACTATTCTACCGCATGTTTCTATAAAAATTAATTAATTAATTATATTATAAATGATCAATCCACCACCGCTATTGAAAAAAAAACTATTATTCATAAATTTCCACAATTCAACGTCTTGACCCTTCCGCGAGATCCATATAAACTCATCTTAATCATTTATCGCGCGATCGTGACACTCTAAAATTTGAATACTAAATTATAAAAATAATTAAAAAAATCTTGTCTTTAATATTCAATCGAATTTCGCTGCTTTATTATTTATAACGTTTCGCTGTTTCGATCATTGGGAATTTTACCAAATTGGATTATCAGTGTTGTATTATCGATTATTGATTATACATCGATCTATAGTTAGAAGGACTTTTGTTGGATATTTGGAGGCTTCGAGTTTTCAGCTGCGACGGTTAATGTACGCAATTCTGTACACGAGTTGATAACTGGGGGTATAGCTCAGTGGTAGAGCATTCGACTGCAGATCGAGAGGTCCCCGGTTCAAACCCGGGTGCCCCCTCAGGAATATTTTTTATTTTTTTTATTTTTTGTTCCTCATTTTTTTCGGTCATACAAATTACGTTGGATCAATTTCAATTTTTATTTCTCGTTTTATTACGATTTTATCACACGGAAAATCGATTTTACTCTTCTCCGGGATCATAATAATTTACGAATGAGTGGCTAATCGTGCTGGCTTTAAGAAAAAAGGGCGTGCCAATGAAAAAGTACAAATTATTTATTATATACAAACGTTTGAATTATATTTAAGAATAATAACAATAATTCTATGGAATTTTATAATGCAGTAATGGATACGATTACGTTCGACGATGAAACGATTGAAAGATAAGAAATGCCATCGCATTCTTATACCCCGAAATAACGAAATCTGAATAAAATTGAATCAATAAAATTTCGAAAATATAAAAAAAAATTCGAACGACAATATTTAATAAATTTACTGAAAATGTAACAATCAAGTAAGGAAAGTAAGGAAAATTAAAATCAAACTGTCGAATCGATTCGAGATCGATCGGAAAAAAAAGAGTGCGCCAATAAAAAAAAACTTTCGTTATATTTATTCATACATAAACGTTGAAAATATATTTTTTCAAACAACAAAATTTATTTCACGAAATTTAGCGATGCAGTAACGGATGTGACACCGTTTGATGAGGAAAACATCGAACGATGGGAAATCTGTGAAAATCATAACGTCGACGGTGATGACGACGACGTACGAGCAGCTGGTTGGCTTCCGCAATGACCGACGGGACATGGCGATGTCTTTGCTGGATCGAGTTTCTTTCGATTGTACAACATAATAAATAATTGTGGTGAACGACCGAGCTTGAGAAGCCGATCGTGGAATACGAAGTTTTCGAGATAATTTTACAATCGTCGAACCAGTGATCGCTGGAGGTGCGAAAAAAATGAATTACAATCATTCTGGAGCCCGAAGAGGTGAGTTTCAGGGTTTTGATGGATACATTTCTTTTTTCTTAAACCCTTGAACCCTCGAATCGTCGCTGTTTCGAGTGAAAAGGAAGCTTCGGCGTCTCGTTATCGTTTGATCGTGCATCCCGTTGCATCGCTCGACGTTGAAAACAAGCGGATCAAACGGATGAGATGTATTTTGAGGTTAGGTTTACGGTCGTATGAGAAATACGATATTGGACCGAAAAACTACGCTCGTGATTACTTTGTCGATGAATTGTCGTCAATGTTGATTGGAATTCGTTGCATTACTGTGAGG
The DNA here is from genome assembly GCA_963971145.1 of Sussaba pulchella. Classification (NCBI taxonomy): domain Eukaryota; kingdom Metazoa; phylum Arthropoda; class Insecta; order Hymenoptera; family Ichneumonidae; genus Sussaba; species Sussaba pulchella. The sequence continues at coordinate 10,288 of CAXAQZ010000957.1, forward strand.
TTTTTGGTTTTAGGCAAGCCAAAAAGGATATTAGATCCTTCGACGGGGCTCTCGGCTCCGACTACGCCGATGCCGCAGAGTCCGTATATGTACAACCAACAGGTAAGCTTTATTCCCATCGACAAAGTTGAAAGATTGTCACTGAAATTCGTTTTGATGATTTTACTTTGTAAAACTTTTTATAACTTTTTTATTTTTATTTTTATTTACTTGCGTATGTATTTATTTTTGTATTTTTTTTTAGGTGCCTGTTAATAACGGTATGCAGCCGGAATATGGATTTAATATCCAGCAGGAGCCGTCGCCCGCGCCGTACGGATTTAACGCGCCTCCGACGATGTCGCCTTACACTCCCAACGATCCGGGCAGACCCGAAGCTTTCGGCGCCAGTCCGGCTTTCGCTTCGACCCTGCTAGCCCAACCGATGGTTACCAACATGGCTATGCAGTACGGCGACGCTTTGATCGGATCCGGAAAGCAACAGTTGGAAAAATATATCCCCGTAACTGCGCTGAAATACTACTTCGCCGTTGACACGGATTATGTTTTTGTCAAATTGATGATGCTGTTCTTCCCGTTTACGCACAGAGTAAGATATTTTTTTGCATATTTTTTGGGCAGACCTTGGAGAGTATTTTTGACACCTTGACGTTTTACTTTTGAAGGCTTTTTGACTGACAAAACAGACATAAAAAACCATTAAGTGCTTAGATCTAGTTGTTTGCGGGAAAGTTGAGGGATTTTTGTTTTTTTTTCACCATCTTTACATAATCGAATTCCAATACACTATGTAGTATCAACTACGATGTATATTGAAGGCCTTAAATGAATTTTTTCATGAAACAAAATTTAGGTCATTTCTCTGTTATTCGAAAACTTTTATTCTCTATTTGTACGATTATTATTCGTATTATTGCTATTATTATTATTATTATTGTTATTATTGATGATTATAATAATAATCGTACAAATGGAGAATAAGAGAATTATTATTATCATTAATAATAATAATCGTACAAATAGAGAATAAGAGTATTATTATTATTAATAATAATAATAATAATCGTACAAATAGAGAATGAGAGTATTATTATTATTAATAATAATAATAATAAACGTACAAATAGGTAATAAGTATTATCATTAATAATAATAATAATAATCGTACAAATAGAGAATAAGAGTTTTATTATTATTAATAATAATAATAATAATAATCGTACAAATAGAGAATAAGAGTATTATTATTATTATTAATAATAATAATAATCGTACAAATAGATAATAAGAGTATTATTATTATTAATAATAACAATAATAATAATAATAATAATAATAATAATAAACGTACAAATAGATAATAACAGTATTATTATTATTAATAATAATAATAATAATCGTACAAATAGAGAATAAGAGTTTTATTATTATTCATAATAATAATAATAATCGTACAAATAGAGAATAAGAGTTTTATTATTATTAATAATAATAATAATAACTTAGCTACATTTTTAATATTTCTATATCGAACTCTATTATTATTATTATTATTATTATTATTATTCATGATTTACCTACGATCTAAAGACTTATATTCAACTTTTGGTCCAAGTCCGAGCGAGTCCTACATTACCGACGTTATCGGACAAAAAACGTGTATTTTCCGTGCGAAACAGCTCCGTACAAAAAGCAATCCCACAAACGGACAACAAAATCACAACGCCCGATTCAAGATTAAAACATTAATTTTTATTGTCAACAGGATTGGTCGGTAAAGTACGAGCAGGACGGTCCGTTGCAACCGCGTTACGAGAGAAACGCTCCGGACATGTACATTCCGACGATGGCTTTTCTAACGTACGTGGCAATGGCCGGATTGTCGTTGGGAACGCAGGAACGTTTCAGTCCCGAACAATTGGGCATTATCGCGAGTTCGGCCCTAGCTTGGGGCGTTATCGAACTTCTCGTGCACACGATAACGCTTTACGTGACGAATTTGGAAACAAGTCTGAGAACTCTCGATCTTTTGGCTTATTGCGGTTACAAATACGTCGGTATCAACGCCGCTCTTTTATTTTCGTTGGTATTTCGACGAATGGGTTATTACTGCGTACTCGTTTATTTCGCAATATCGTTAGCATTTTTTCTCATACGATCGCTCAAACTTCGGGTTATACCCGAGGGTCAGAGTTCGTACACGGCTTCCGGCAACAAGAGAAGACTTTACTTCATTCTATTCGTCGCTGGTCTTCAACCGCTTTTGATGTGGTGGCTGTCCTATCATCTCATATAAAATCGCATGCCAATCGAATCGTTCGATCGATCTCGACGAAAACTTCTCTTTTTTTTTTTTTTTTTTTTTTTTTTGTACGAACACTCGCTCCGATATTAGAGCTAATGAAAAAACAAAACGTAATGTTTAATTTATAATAATAAGAAGGAGAAAAAAAAATAACGTCGATCGACGTCTCACACATTTTTGTAAAGAAATAATGAAAAAGAAAAACTGACGAAGAAAAAAAAATGAGGAAAAAAAATGCAATACACGAAGGAATCGTATATTTCCCAGAGCCTACGCGTTCGAGCTATTTTTCATGCTATTTTTTTGCCATTGCGGTTTCGAGTTGTCGTTTTCGCGCGGTATGAGTTTTTTTTTTTTTTTTTTTTTTTTTTTTTTTTTTTTTTTTTTTTTTTGAGCGAAACTGGGACGAAAAAGCGATGAGCAGGAAAATTATCGACGATCGCTGAGCGATCGAAGATTGTTGTCCGGCCGACATCGGCTGTGGTTGTGAAACACCGTGATGGGAGAATTGAAAAAAAAAACGTTTGATTCGGAAGCGTTGAGTTAATTCGAGAGGCGATCACGGAGCGGGAAGTATCGAATGGCGAATACGGTGACGATGCCGGACGATTATAGATTAAGCTGTGAATAAAGTGAATCAAAGAAAATTCGAAGAATCGTAATAGTTGTTTTGAGAACGATCCTTTTTTTTTTCATTGATTATAGAATTTTTTGTAGGTGGGAAAAAAGTTATTAATAACGATGCGATTGCGGTGAGAAATAGATTCGTGATGAAAAGAAGGCTACATAACACAGATATATCACTGTTTTGCGTACAGATCATCATGTATGATAATCAATGGTTCTTGAAGTGCTTAAAGTCCTGGAACTGTCCTGGAATGTCCTCGGATTTTATTTAACGTCCTTGAATTTTTTGTTTTCCCTCAATTTGAGTTTCTACGAAAACTTATATTATTAGAAATAATTTTACGAGGACGCGCATGGCAGTTTCGCTGAGAATGACCTACATGAGCTATTTCAGCATAATTCGGACGACTTTGGGCTCCTTTATCTGGGATCTTAATGATATTTACGATATTTACACAGCTTGGAGTGCATGTTGAAAACCGAATTCCCAAAATTTTTCCAGGTTTTTTTTCTATTATTTTTGCAGCTGTCAATGAAGGTATTTAACATTTGTTCGTTTTCTTTATTTTTTTCGAGTGTTTTTTTCGCATGCTAAAAAATGTTAAAAAATATATTGAAAATCCGTTTTTAACGCAAAAGTCTTTGAACTTTCCGAAAAAATGTCGGTTTTTCATTTCTATACGTGAAAATTCGTTGAAATCGATGTCGAGACGTAAGTAAAGAATTGGTACATTATGTATTAAGGGCGGAAAGTAGGCGATTCCGTCGAGTGGGAAGTTGCCGCCCGAGGAAAAAATTTCCCCGGGAAATCGCCTTCCGCTCGTGGTGCACACCGTACTTTTTGTCCTACCTTTCTTGAAAACAAGGGGTTTCAGGGAGGGAGGCGAAGCCCCCTTGGCTGGATATAAGAATTCCGTGAAATCCGAGCTCGTGCGATAAACATGAACGATCTTTCAAATGATTCCAATATGATGGGGTAAGTTCTTTATTGCCAGGTTCTACACTCTTCGGATTAACTAATAGCGGGAAGTAACAATCATTTAAATAATATATGTTGCCAAATGAAATACATATTTGTTTAAAAAAACCACGCGAAAAAAAATCGCGGGCAAAGATAGAATCAGAGATGAGTAGGGAGATTGATACAGAGCCGTATATCGGCCATTCCGGCTGCTTCTCATTCGTTGGTCGTGCATAGGCGACGCCTCGTGGTCGACGTGGAAAAGACGCCGTCGTTTTTGCTCGTTTAGCGTATACCGGGTAGCCTAAAGCAAATTCTCGGCCGCATTGAACCGCTTGCGTACAGGCATAGCTCGGAGTGGTGTGTGTGAGTGCACGTACAGGAAGGCTGGCTAGGATGTATTGTAGTAGAGGGAAGGATTTTCGACGCTGCCGTGAATATCTCGTTTCGACAAGCGTTCTTGGCTTGCCGCGCAACGATGATCGAGCGTTGATGTATTTCCCTTTACAGTGTCTCCGTACATCGATGTTTTTGCATTTATTTCTAACTCATTCTGGTTATAATTATATCGCGTATTCGGTGAAATTTATATTTTTGAACTAAATTGTTTAGCATATTATCGAAAAAATAAATCTCCATTGATGGCGTATATTTATGTAAAATTTCCGAGATAAACGATTATTGCAAATATTATTTTGGATTGAACACAAACCTTTGAAAATTAAGTCTGGCCGATGAAAAGCTTATAAATAATCGAGTCCATTGATATTTTCATATCAGGTATAACTCACAGCACTCCTGCCTTCTCAAGAGAGCACAATTCACTCACGTTTGCACAATCTTTATGATAACTCAAGAACCAGCTAAGATTTTCCGTGGTTCTTGGGCTTAAATTAAAGATACAAATGTAGAAGTGAGGCGTGAGAAATTTTAAATAAGAAAAAATTAACTTTCTCTATAAGTCAAAATCAAGATAGAAAATTTGGGAATAATCCTTAATGATGGAAATATATTCTTTTTAATATTAATAAATTCAAACATCCATAAGCTTTTCAATAGTGCTTGCAGAAATTTCTTAGCGTTTTTCATCTGAAAGATGTCGACGTTCAAAAACCAGTGATTTTTACGAGCACGTTTGTGGCCTGATAATGTTCTCCGGTAGTGTATAAAATAAAGAATTACTGTTTTAATATTCTGTTTTAATTTTCATGTCATGATCAAAAGTTTTTTTTCAAAATACAAAAAAAATCATTCTTTATTAATAAATAAATGAATTTGAATTATCATTTCAAACTTCACATCCTTTATATATTTCTACTAGCCGAAACAAAATGTCCACGGCCTCACAGAAAATGTTTTTTTTCTGAAATCGGCTCTCAGTCAGTTTCGATGCTTCTTCGGCAATCGAACGTTAATCTCGTAAAATTAAAGTCCTCTAAATGAAAGAATGAAAATGAAAGAAAAATAAGTAATGAAATTAAATGAAAAATTCACGGGTACGCCTCACTATTGACATTGAGAGCTGAAATTTGGAGGATCTTCTTCTTACGATGTCAACTTAAGATTTTTCAAGTGGAATACATTTTTTTTTAATACAAATAAATTATATAATAATTTTAAAAAAAGTTGACAGGTACGCCTTAATATTAAGATAAAGCGCTAAAATTTGAAAAATCTTGATTCTTTGAGGTCACTACTAAATTTTGCAACTAGGAAAAATTAAAAAAAAAAGTTAACAAAAAAGTGAAAAAAGAAAATTCACGGACACGCTTTATCACTATATCATGATGGAGAGCTTAAATTTGAAAAACGAGTTCTTTTTGAGCTCAACTTTATATTGTTTAAATAGGAAAAAAAAATTTCAAACGTCGATAAAAAAATATTCAACACTTTTCAGGCGTCCCTTAGTGTTAAGATAGAGAGCTCAAATTTACAGGTCCAGTCAATCGGGTCTTTCGGGAGGTTTCCGCAGCTGAGGACAGTTGGGTCAACATTTTTGCCCCCGAATTTCTTACATCAATATATATCGAAAATGAAAAGAGCCGAATTTCAGCGTTTTTTATTTTGAGCCCCTGCTTTTGAGTACAGTCAAACGAATTTTTTGGACTATCGACCATGCTCCGTCATTCAAATCGAATTACCTCAGCAACGGTCAGTGATGACTTAAAGAACCACGGGTGTTCTTGAACGCTCTATACAATGAAAACATTTACGATTATGTTGCACAAATTCAACAATTACTCATAAGCGATTTAAAATTGAAAGTGAAATAGGACAAAAAATGTACCCTTAATTCAAAAAAAAAATTTTTTTTCAATTAAACGGAATAGAAAACTTCAGCCACCTTGAACTATTTGGGCCGACGCTTCGTTCGGAAGCTATAGCTTTTTTTGTCATAAAAAACCCGTAAATATACGTATGCTATTTGTAAGAAATTGCATGAAAGAAACGTATTCTTAATTATTGAAATTTATTTTTTTCCCAATACCTTTAACGAAAACAAAAATTTTGAAACCCTGCCGAACTTGGGCTGAGGCTTCTTTCGAAGGTTATAGCTTTTTTTGTTATAAAAAACCCGTAAATATACATGTTTAGTAGTCAAAGATTACATGAAAAAAAAAATATCCCCAATTATTGAAATTTATTTTTCTTCAAATTCCTTGAACGAAAACGAAAATGTTGACAACCAGCCAGACTTGTGTCGACGCTCCGTTCTAAAGTTATAGGTTTTTTCTTGACAACCGGGTAAATATTTACGGGTTATTTATGTCGAGTAAAAGCTATAACTTCCGAACGAAGCGTCGGCCCAAAAAGTTCAAGGTGGCTAAAGTTTAATTTCCGTTTAAGAAATTGAAAAAAAAAGTTTTTAAAAAGTAAGTAAATTTTTTCTTCTATTTAACTATATATGGGGCATTCCATGGCATTCCGGGTAGTCGCGTACCCTTGACTCAAAATTTTTGCCCCACGATTTTTTCCATTAATCTACATCGAAAATGAAGAGACACGTGTTTCGGGGTTTGCCGTTTTCAGCGCCCGCTAATGAGATGCAGTAGATTGAAGGTTTCCAATTATTGACGATATTTCGAATTTCAAATCGATATATCTCGACAACCGCCAATAATAATTAAAAAAACCAAGGGAGCTTTTTCTTTTGTCTTTACACGGTCTATGCAATGAAAATAAGTACAATTATGTTGCACTGTTTGAACTGTTATTAATTAACAATTAATCGATTAAACATTGAATATCTCAAAGAAACACCTATTTGATTTTTCTTATTTTTTTATCCTAAATTCTATGAATAAAAACGAAACGATTGAGACCAGTCTCTATTTGGCTATGGACTTAGTTTAGAAGTTACAGATTTTTTTGTGATAAAAAACACGTTTAATTCGGTTCATTTCTCAGCGATAATTCATATTGCACCGGGAACTATTGGCCGCTCGTTGTAACGAACATAGTAACATATATACGCATAGATAAGCATATATTAGTTTACAGATATGAGTATATGGGGGATTCCACGGTGAAACCGGAAGCTGCATACCGTCGAATCAACATTTTTGACCCACGATTTTTTATGTTGATATACGTCGAAAATGAAGAGACAGGTGTTTCGGGGTTTGACGTATTTAGAGCCCGTTATTGAGATGCAATGGAATTAAGTTTTTCAATTATTGACGAGATTCGGTATTTCAAATCGATATATCTCAACAACGGCCAATGATAAATTAAAAAACCAGGTAAGCTTTTTTTGTCTTCACACGGTCTTTGCGATAAAGATATGTACAATTATGTTACACCGTTTGAACTATTATTAAGTAACAATTAATCGTCTAAATATTGAATATCTCGAAAAACAGCCATTTTATTTTCTTCTGTTTTACTTCTTGAATAAAAACAAAAAGACCCCGCTCAATTTTTCCGTTGGCTTCATTTAGGAGTTACAGCTTTTTTCGTCATAAAAAACACGTTTAATCATTATAATAATAGTTCAAACGGTGTACATAATTGTACATATCTTTATCGCAAAGACCGTGTGAAGA